>DF360612.1:27472-48595 GCA_000787875.1 Solanum virginianum
CCATCTCTTAGCAAAAGCGATTAAATGATGAGACCAGATATGACACAAATAACTTGACCGCCTTACCAAAGTGACTCGGAACAAACCGAGTCTCTTCCTTAGGTGGTGTTGCTTCTTCAGAACGTAATTTAAACTCCCCTGACCCATTCCGGATGTTATCATCAGAAGATAGATACTTTGCAGGACAATCAACATCTAGCATAACTCTTCAGAAGGAAACCCCAATGGCAAGGTCTGCACTAGTGATAGAGATAATGATCAAGTGTAATAGCCTTTTTGGTGCTGACAATGACAAAAGCAACAACAGTGGAATCCCGTGAGTGGGATCTGGGGAGGGTAAAATGATAAAAGCAGTAGACTAATTATACCATCTTCAACCTGTTCCATTGGATATTGGAGAACATACCATTCTCTCCACTTAATGCAGCATCTGATGGCCATTTCTTCATTTCTGCTTACCTGATGATTGTTTTATACGTCCCAGAATAGTCGTTTGTAGTTGTCTTCATGAACAAAGCCACTGCAACTTACCAAATGACAAAGGTCGAGGGAGCCTAGAAATATATCTACTTCTGATAATGCAGTATATCATTTTCTTTGAGCTCCTTCTTTCGAGATTCTCCATAAGTGGATCCAGAAAACACAGAAAAACAAATACTGTTCCACATTTGAATTGAGTAGTGCATAAACTCACATGCAATAGGGATATGCAAAGGAATCATCAGAACTATCATATACAATTGAAATACTGCAAATGAATAGTCAAAATGATATGCCTGCTATGGCTTTGACACTAGCAACTAACAGCAACTCCACAATACAGGCATTTGACTGAATGATGCAATATATTCCACAGAAACTCTTGAGACGGCTCAAACTGTAATGCAAATATGGCATAAATATGTACTGCATTTACATTAAAACTAATTGTTTGGGACTTTGGAGCTGTTATCTAGGTTGAAAATTGAATCTATAAGCATAAAAAGCATCAAAACCAAACATTTTGAAGGTACCTTCTATTTCCGTACATTCCAAGCCAAGGCAAGAATTGGTGGTTGCACGGTGCAGATTCCTCACTTAACAATGAGAGTAATCCTTAATAGTTTCTGCACTTTACACTGCACCACATATTTAAAATACACGAAATGATAGCATTCAAATTTCAATCTCTCCATCTTATATTTGCAACTTTTGTCTGAAAGGAAGTGCCAACATCTTATAACTAATTTATGCCTGACCTTAGCAGGTTTCAACAAACAAATGAGGAGATCATTGCATCACCTGTCAGAGCAATCATGAAGATCATGTTTAGAAGTTTCTGAAAATTCATGTAGGTAGATTTGGAAATAACCAGTGTTGCAGTGTTGCTATCAATTGATAATCACCATTCATGTGGCTTCGACACTGAAAGTAGCTGATGCCTAATGGATCAACTGGTAATACAGAGGAATGCTGAGTCTTCTTTCACATCTTAGCTGAACAATCAAACCCTGGCGAATTTGCCATAACTCAAATAACATGTTGCCAGTTCTCAACTTATAAGAATTCCTCCTCAATCAGTATCAATTTTCCACTGATTTCATAATGGCACACTCACTATTGGCTAGAGAATAGTGTCTAAAGACAAAAGCGACCATCATTTTTGCAGTAATGACACAGAGGAAGAGATACATAAAAACACTTTCACGAGATCGATATCCAGTATTATATTCAAGAATCTCCTTAGCCCAGTTTCTAGTTTAAAAGAGAGCACCCATGAGTTCCTCTTTCTCCATCTCCAGTGCATACTTCTCATAACTTAGATCCCCCCCACACACGCACACACACGGAGACAGAATAATAGAGAAAAGAGCAGAAACTGACATTATTTTTCAGGAAAGAAATATTAAGAGAACTTTTTTTTTAAAAAAAATGATCAATAAGGGACATTTTCTAAACAGAGAAGAATATTTATGAAAGCTATTCCAAGAAAAACATCAATTATGGAGCTATATGAAGAAGGTTTCACGACATTCCTATAAGAAAACCACACCCTATTTATTACAGTTATTCTAACCTAAAAATCTAGCCAATTAACAAACCAATAGCCGTATCAATTTTCACTCACTGCATAACATGCAAATGGAGACAGATAAGAGAACATTGAAGGAAAAATTCAAGATATCTTTATAAGTTGTGAATGACAAAAAGTACATTGTTTAAAATTTTCATCTCAGCTGCAGTTACAGCTTATTACTGTGCAAGAATCCTAAGTTACCATCTCTCAAATGATTTTCTTCTGGTAATATGTTGGCAGACAACAGATCTGCGAAGAAGCTATTTGTGATGAAATGGTCAATGAGGCTAAACCACATAACTCATCCGCCTTCAGCATCTGATAACTTTCTCGAGGATTCAACTCATTCTTTTTTTCTCCAAGAGATGCATGAACTGAATGTGAATAAAAGCTTCACGTAGTAATTCCTCCTTGTTAAAACAATTTCCACTAGCTTCCAGAGCCTTAATTTCGAATTCAAATATGTGATTGGACTTCTGCAAATGCTGAAGAAATAGTTAAGGCTTCTAGCACAGGTTGACTTTCTTCACTTGAGGTTTCCATTCTATACGATTTACAGCTGAAGTAGAAAACTGTACTCATCATGGAGTCGATAAGTATCACAAATGAGTACAATAATACCAAAAGGGGCCCTTCCCATACTCTTGAAGATCCATCTCCATAGCTTATTGTCTTCACTCTATGCTCAAACAAACCCTGCACAATTGCCATCCCAATAGTCGATCCAAGAAATATGAGAAGCCCAACTTGTGTCTGCCCCTTGATGAGTGAACTGGACATAAGCAATGCCTGTGGTCCAGAGTCATCCTCTAAAACAGATATCACAATGGCAATGTTGCATATAATAATAGCATTTGCTAATATTATTGAGAAAATCATCCCTACTATCATTGCAGGGTACAAAATCAAATCGGGAGGGAACCCCATGATCGAGAAAACACTGCTCACAGAAACAAGAAGTACAATGAACAATGTGAGACATCCGGCAATCACCACACACACCCACAGGTAAGTCACAACAACCCTCTTCCAAATCTTGGTCATAATCACATAAAACTTGTGCGAATCAAACTTCTTCCTTGAGTAAGTGCAATCAACTGAATAAACTATCGCAGCTTTTGACAACAACGAAAAAGTTACATAAAGAGGGAAGCACATTACAGCTGAAATCACCACTTCAGAGAATTTATAACAAGACTGCTTGATAAATGGCTTAAGTGGAAGCCCACTCGTTTTCGCTACAAGCAATAACCTCATGCTTAGTCTCATAACAAACGGCTGATAGACCAATACATTAGATAAAACAACAGAAGACACAGGACAAATTAGCAATGCAGCAATTGTCATGAAACCTATTGAATTGTACCGCAAAATTCTCACAGTTTCCCTCAAAATCTCTAGTGCATTCAAAGTAAGAAACTGGTGATCCGTCTGTGAAACTGTATCTATTGATTCCGATTCAAACTTTTGATGATCCGGGTCATCTTTTTTACCTGAGTTCACTCTGGGACTCAGTCCACTTGAAATTTCCATCTTTCAACAACCCCGATTGTTCTCAAATTTAAATTTAGAATAAGAAAAGGGAATAGAAGATACTTATTACCAAAATCAGATCACCCCTTTTGATCAGGTCTGTTAGAATTCACTGTTTTCAGCTCGAATCATGTATAAACATACATAGTAAACCGCACCCTCGGCCTACTGACATTAAATCTTGGATCTGTCTCTACGTATTAGCTCCAGAAAATTCTACCCAGATCTGCATAACAAGATTGAATCTGGGCTATTTCTACGGTGAAACGTGGATGACAGCTCTGTAAAACAAAAGGGTACATGCAAAATTCGAGAGCCAAAGAAAAAAAAAACGCTGAAACTGTGTATAAGGAAGTGATCTGGATCAGAAGAATGAGCAGAAGAAGAAGAAGAGGGTGATGAAGTCCATATACAATGAAGATAAAGAAACAGTGAAATGAAGGATCAGGTGATTTGGGGGATGAAGGAAGGTATCGTGATGGTGATGATGAGGAAGAACTAAAAAGAAGATTGGGAAGTGAGGGTACAAGTGCAAGTGCGGGTATGATTAAAAAAATATTTAGTCCCTCGTACCAATTGATGGTGTATAATTCAATTTTTGATTGCAACTCGAGTATCATGGTATTTGTCTAAATTTATCAAAATAAATAAGCCTAAAATTCAATAACATGAATAAATGTGGAAGTAAAATGAAAATGAAATATTAAATTAACTACATAAGAGGATTACAAAACCAAATTCTTAATATCCCAAAATTTAGTTGTCAAGTGTATAAGTACAAGTCTCAATCTCTCTATTTTCAAAGTAGAACAAGAACATACGTAAAGAGTATGAGGTGTCTGTCAAAGTGACAAGCATTTATCTTATTGACTCTCTCGCAGAAGCCTCGAATGTAGGAGGATAGAAGGTGAAATCATGAAGATCCAAGCTCATAATCTACATAAATGTAGAAGTAAGGAGAGAGTATCCAATAACATGGTACTTAGCAAGCAACTAATATAACACGAATTAAAGCAATGAAGAATACGGATACTCCTATCACCTAATAGAACCTCCACATTAAAACATGCATCAAAATCAGTCCAACCTAATAGTTCATAATTCACTTAACATGTAATTCAATAGTAAATCACCAATAGAATGGGTCATTAACATCAAATTCATCAATTAATAAGATCACCGAAGGAGTATTTACAATCCACAAAAAATAAATAATGCGCAAAATGATGCAACAAAGTATCAAATGAAGTGATGCATGTCTGTCCTAAGAATACACATTTGTTGAGATTCAAGACAGAACTCATGGGGTACTCAGAAGGTGTCACAACCCAAGCTAGGCTCTAAGCGCAACACGGTGAATGAAGATCTCGAGAGACCCCCAAACAATTCTCTTCGCATTTTTTGAGCAATCATAGATAATGAATATAATCATAAAGCGAAAACTATGGGGAAAGGGACTAAGGGATTTAACACAAGGCACTAGCAAAAGAAATAGAGTAGCAATAAACAACTATATGTGTCCAACAATATCTCTAAGCATAGATTACACGGGGTTTAAGACATGTCCAAAACTCACCCTCAAATGAAATAAGAAATAAGAGTCTCGAAGTCTAAAACATAAACAAGGTAGAGGAAATAGGTTTGTTCTTGAAGCATGAGGACTTGCTAATAAGTCTTCAGTAGTGATTCACAATCAACCACAAGTATGGGGAGGGGGAAGATCACATGTCCCTATATTGTGAGATAATATAGGCATAGAGAATGGACTAGTACTTCAAATGTACTAAAGTATGCAGGTATGCAATGCAATACAAATAAAACTCATAAGTGTAAGTAATTAGGCAAAATACATATTATAGTGAATAATAGGGTCACCAGTAGAGATGATTATGCAATGCATGAAACACATGGGTTGAACATTATAATCATCATAAAAGAGATATACATATGTGCGAAAGGACCATAACTGACAATAAGACCATGCAAGTTATAAATGAAATTCAATGCAATCCCTTACATTCGAAAAGGAGACTACTTGCCAAATAGAACTCCATCAACATTCATTCATTAACATTGACATTAAAAATAGGACTATGTGTGAATCCACTAGCCTAGCCTTAAAAGGAAACCTACGGAAAAACATAATTATGAGATTAGGAGCTTCTACTAGGGACCCCTTAGGTCGAGTCCTCACACCAACCCTTATTCGGTGCTTGGTTAAGTCCTACAGAATAGTAATACTCATAATCATATACTTTTAGCATCCATAGCATTGATATCTTACTTCTAAAGTAGCAAACGTAAGCTCATTAAAACCTTAGTAATTCATTTAAGTGAGAATTATCCTTTCATAAGAAGAATTCATGTTTTGGTGAGAATTATCCTCTAAACAAACATTCATTTGTCATAAAAGGACTTCCATAATCATATTCATAACTTTCATAAGCCTTTAGTTGAAACCCTTATCATTCAAGTCATACTTTTAATAACATAGCATAAACTAGGTGGGTTCAATGCAACATGTAATGCAAGGAAATTATGCATAAACTTTATAAAATTCATCGATTTGGAATAGTGCATAAATCAACCTACCATGAAATTTCAAACACTAGGTATCTCGCCATAAGAATACTTTATAAGTCATCAACTTCTTACAATATAATATCCATTTATAACAAAATACATAATATGGCAATAGATAGAGCATGGTACATACATTTGGAACAAAACCATAGACATTCATGAATTTGCATAGAGAAACTTAAGAGATTCAATTGCAAAATACTTAGACTTCATGGGGGGAAGGAATCCATGAATTAAACCCATATACCTTGATTTTGGAAACCTATGAAGAAAATTCGAACTTTAGGAAAAGAAGCTTGAAAACCCTAGCTTCACTCCAATGGAAACCTTAAGAGCAATTGGGGGTTTGTGTCTTAAGATTTTAGGAGAAATAGTTAGAATGGTAAGGGAATAGGTAATATTAGACTGATATGGGTAGTGTTATGGGTCAAAATGACGTAGTTTAAGACTAAAGATGTGAGGAAATATCATAAATTCCCTTCATTAAACACTATCTGGGGAAACCAAGACCTTGGTCTATAGGTCGTAAATACATCTACAACTCGTAAATAAGGATTTTGTCTGGTTACACCTCCAACACACCATAAGCTTGGAACTTGGACCTTCAATCTACGAGCCCATGTCTAAGGTCCCTAGTTCCATTTATGGATCGTGGATACCTTTCGTACATGGTCTTCCTAGTTAGTCAAATTTCACCTATCAGTGTCTCATCCACGAGGTTAATGTATGACCTATAGTTCCAACTACGGCAATCCTGTTGGGTTGTAGAATGAGATCTTGAGTCCAAATGTTACCCATCACTAGTGCCTATCCACGAGCCCAGTTTATGGTTTGTGATTACACCAACGAGTTGTAGTCTAGGTTTTGTGAAACCTGGCATCAAAATAAAACTTGTACTTCCTTTTCGTATTTCGACCTTCTAACATACATGGTCTTATAATATCTCTCTCTTGGGAACATTCGTTCTCGAATGACATTAAAGTAAGCTTGAGTAAGGTTAGATGGATACTAACAACCCAGTATGAATGCAAAATGCAACTTAAAACATAATTTATTTTCATAAAATTGTCAAACCATCCACTAATTATCATTTAAAAATAGTTTCATGAATATACATGCATGTATTATGACATAAAAATTAAAATGTAAGAATTCAAGGTCCTTTGATTAGGATAACTTAATACCTTAGGTTTGAGTAGAGTGGAAAAGATAGTGATATCATTTCATCATGTCCGCTTTTTCTTCCCATGATTCCTTCAAAGGACTTCGACAAATGCAACTTTCTTGTTTCTCAACCTCTTTACTTGTCGCTCCAAAATCATAACCGGAATCTCTTCAGAGGTCAAGTTCTCTTCAATCCCTACTTCTTCTAATAGCACAATGGAACATGGATCACCCATGAACTTCCTCAACATAGACACATAGAACACAGGATGAATCACAACTATCTCCAATGGCAAGTCTACCTCATATGCAACTTCTCTAATTCGTTTAAGATCTTATAGGGTCCTATTTACCTAGGACTCAACTTCTCCCTTTTGCCAAATTGAGTCACGCCCTTAATTGGTGAAACCTTCAAGTATACCCAATCTCCCACATCAAATTCAAGATCCCTCTTCCTAATATCGAAATATGACTTTTGGCGACTTTAGGCCATTTTCAACATTTCTCTTATGAGTCACACCTTCTCCATAGCATCCAAGACCAAATAGGGAACAATTAATGTCATTCACCCACTTAGAACTAGCCCACCGCAGACCTAAATTGTCTCACATACAAAGCTTCACATAGTTTTGTTTCAATACTTGAGTGGTAGCTATTATTATAGGCTAACTCGATGAGCGATAAGTGATCAACCAAATTACCCTTGAATTCCAACACACAAGCTCTTAAAACGTCCTCAAGAGTTTGAATTATCCTCTCGGCTTGTCCATAGGTTTGAGGATGGAAACAGGTGCTCAACTTCAACTTGGTACCAAATCCCCTTTGAAATAATTTTCAAATGGTTGAGTTTTGAAAATCTTATAAAAGGTTGCGATCTTGCTAGATAATTGATTTTTAAAGGTCTAAGTTTCCTAATTTTGAAAGTTTGATTCAATCAGATATTCAACTCTCAGAACAAAATTTTTATCGATTGTATAAGTTCAGAAATGTGAAAATTGATCTAGGAGAATTGTAGGAATTACATTTGGAGTTATTATGTGGATTTTAGGTTCGAAGTTGAAAATTGAATTAAAGTTTGACTTAGATTTGACTTTGGTCAACGTTTTGAGTTTCGTTGCTCGAATTGGATTTCTAATGGTTTCATTGGTTTCGGAAGATGATTTTAGTATCAGAATGAACTTCATCTTAATTTTTGAGTA
The DNA here is from genome assembly GCA_000787875.1 of Solanum virginianum. Lineage (NCBI taxonomy): Eukaryota > Viridiplantae > Streptophyta > Magnoliopsida > Solanales > Solanaceae > Solanum > Solanum virginianum. The sequence continues at coordinate 36,008 of DF360612.1, forward strand.
TTACGATAGTACTTGACATTTCAAGTGGCCTAAGTTAGTTTAGTTGCGCCTAATTAGATTTTGGGTCAAAGAGACCTTGGATTTGATTTTTGATGATTCCCTTAAGTCCAGAATGTCGCATTTAGTAGGGTTGCATATATATTTTGTGATCATGGGGGTTCTGAATGAATTCTGAGGGTGGGCTCCAAGTTTTAGAAATTGTTTGAAATTCGTGAGTTCTAGTGTGTTACAGGGTCTCTTTAGCAAGGGGCTGACACTAAAGCGAGGAGGGGTCGCTTTAGCGAACCTTCACTAAAGCAACCAGGCTTCACTTTAGCGAAGCTCGCTTATTTTTTGGGTGTCGCTTTAGCGACACTCTATTAATTTAGCATCATTAGTGGCCTAGTTATCAACCCTGGTCATGCATTTAAGGCATTTTTTCCATTTTTGAACTTGAGAGCTCGGCTTGGATGATTTCTACTTAGTTTTTTTTTGAAGGATTTTCACTTAAAAAAGTATTTTCAATCTCCCTCTTTATTATCCATTAATTATTCCTTGATTTTAACATCAAATTTGGAGTTTGTAATTGAGAAAATTGGAAATTTTTTATGGACTTGAGTTTTTCACAAAAAATGGTGATTATGAAATTATTTTAGCTCCATTTTCGAATTGATTTTCTCTAATGGATTTCTAATTACGTGAGGAACATTTTCATCTAAAAAATTTTCAGATTTTGGCTTTGATTTCTGGTATTGAATTTTTGGATGATTTTTTCCTTTTCTCTGAATTGCTTGATTTTGATGTGTAGCTTCGAATTGTAAGTGTGAATTCATTTTTAAATAGATTGTGGTGCTCTGGATTCGATTTGGAAGGGGAAGTCATGCTTATTGGATTGATTGTTTGGCTAATTCAAGGCAAGTGAATTTTAAACCTTGTTGAGTTTAATTGAACTTGGTATCTTCCTTTCTTTGTGTATTTGGGGATTATGACATGATTTGGTGGATTTGATGGGGTAATAGGGATGTTGAGGAGATGATATGTATGAATTGACTCTTGAATTATTGTGTACTTATTATTGGTGATGGTTTGTGAGTTGATAATGTGAATTGAGCTTGTATTTTTCGATTGTTAAAAGTGGGGATTGTTCATATTGAGTTAGTCATGGAGATTTGTCTCATGCATATATATATTTAATCTAGCATTTGTTGAAGTTGTTGAAAAGAATACTAGTGAAATGTGAATTATATATATACTCCTCATTGAATTCACATTTCACTAGTATTCTTTTCAACAACTTCAACAAATGCTAGATTATATATATAACTCAAACTTAATATTACAACCTTTTTCTGTTTTCTTAATATTACAACAACAATAACTATTCCCAAGTACATCATTGACAATATAACTCAAACTTGAATTCAGAACTAATTGGACATACACGCAGCCTATGCACCAGCCTATATATATATATAATCTAGCGTTTGTTGAAGTTGTTGAAAAGAATACTAGTGAAATATGAATTCACTGAGGAGTAGTCCTAAACTATGATGATGAAGAGGTTATTGAAAACTTGACCGATAATATAATGTGGTTTTTATGTGATATTTTGATAATGATACAAGTGTTGAAGGAATAATGAGATTGATTTGATGTGGTCATTGAATGTATGGGTTGTGTTGCTTCTTTGCATACTCTCATGCTCATTTGAAATGTGATTATGTGTTGCATTGAAATATGCCAAAGGGAAATGGTTTTGGCAAATAGAAAAAGAAAAGAAAAGAAAAGCCAAAGAGAAATGGTTTTGGCTAGATATGGAAGATAAATACTGAAGAGAAATGGTTTCGGCAAATACATGGTCTATGTGTTTCGATTTGAGTATGTTGGCGGATGTGTATCATAAAACGAACATGCATCACGAATATTTGATATTGCATTATTTTGTTTGCACATCATGACATTCTATTCTATTTCATACCTTGTTTTCAATGTGTTAGTTTGTACTAAGTGTGATATGTTGATTGACTATATTCTTGTAAACTATTGTGATTGATCAGTTGTGATATAGTGGACTGAGACTATATTATATATGTATTGTCTACATTGTGTATGTTGTTCTTTCCAGTGTGCAGATTTGTAGTTTTGGAGGTGTGTGGTTGGGATGGAAGGAGTACCTAGTTTTTTATTCTCTACCTGCATTTAGGTCCTCTTGTTAGGTACTTTTGATATCCTTATTTTTCTACACATGTGCGTAGATTGTGATCCCGCATCCTGTTGATGTTCCCATTTCTCTTATGGACCGAGCTGCGAGAGGTAGTTGCTTGTTGCTCCAACCTACACTTAAGATTGTCGGACTTTCTTATCAATTTTGTTCTATTTGAGAGACAAAGATTCTTGAGAATTATATTACTTTCTTTCGAACTCTATTGTATTAGAGGCTTGTACATGTGACATCAATTCTGGAATAGTTTTAGATTTTGATATATTCCTTATGCCTTAATCCTTGCTATTTAGGTTGTATTATTGCTTCAGTTTCCATGTGATTCTGTTGCTATCTGTTTAGGCTGACTTGTCTCAGTGGGTCCATCACATTCGATTTCAGGTCGTGACAAAACTTGAGTCAAAACACAAACATTAAAGTATTTTTGGACCCAAAGGTTAATCGAGGGTATTTGTAAGTTTTTAATACCCCAAGACATCTTTAACTTTTTTCTGTTTTCTTAATATTACAACAACAATAACTATTCCCAAGTACATCATTGACAATATAACTCAAACTTGAATTCAGAACTAATTGGACATACACGCAGCCTATGCACCAGTAATTTTTCCCCCTTCCCTACATTAATAAAATACCCCTGAATTTATTGCATGTTTACTCCTTGAAAGCTATGCCAAGAGAGGTTCTGTCAATGGCTTAAAATTGGATGTGTGGAATCTTATGAAGAATGCAACTACAACTCCAACCAAGGCAGAAATCCCTGGAATGAAACCGAGAGAAAATCGTGTAACGGAGAAACAAGGATATGCTGGATCACAGGCAACAGGATCTGCACCTGCATTATTGAGAACAAACCTCAAGTTAGTTTGTCATTAACCTGAATCAAAACTTTGGGGTGCATAACAAACCGACGTTGCCTGAATTTGATAGATTATCTCTTTCAACATACAAGGAACTTATATAACCAAAGATAGAATTCAAGAAAGGACATAAGGGAAGCTATTGTTTCTTTAGACGTGCATGGACATCATAGACGGAGAGAGGAGAACCGGATGCTTACTCTCATATGACTCAAGAAAGTACAAAAATACTCCACATAAAACTTTGTCAATAAAGCCCAATGATCCATAAACAAAAGCAGATCCATCAAGATCTTTATCAACTAGCTCGCTTTCCATCCCTATTGATGTTACCTGTCATCCACATGATAAACTTCCGTCATATAGCAAACACACATATGAAATATGAACCGGTTTGCATATCACCTCAAGACTTAATTTGCAGCAAGAAGCAATGAATAGATTGATGTCTGATAATCTCACAATTGATTCAAGATCATTTTCATTTTTCAAGGAACATAAATAAAGCATATATATGCCTCTTCGCTAAGACAATTTCTCCTTTAACATACAACAAACAGGTAACAACAGAACTATACATACCGACTAATCAATCTAGAAACAAACAAACAAAACAAGAACTTCACTCACCATCATCAACGCGTTTGCTATGCCAATAAGTACGGACAAGACATACATAAAAGCATTCATGTTTATTGGGAGGAAAATTATTGCAGCTCCAGAAACTAGCCATAGGATACCCCCGGCAGAAAAGAAGGCCTTCAACCGTTCACCACTCCATTTGAGCTCCTACAAGCAATCAAAATACTTTATGCATGAGCACAAAAAGTGTGGCTGGGGGATCAAATATGATTGGAATGGTGACGAGAACCTGAAGCAGGACGGACGTGATGAAGCTGGATAAGTAGATGATGGCAGGAATCTGTTCACATGAATAACATTAATGCAATATTTTCGTCAAAATACAAGCATCTTATTCAAATTTGATGGCTAGGCCAATACCAAGGCTTTTGAAGATGGACTCATCCGTAGATCATTGATAACGTAAACCGCTAAGAAGGTCTGAGAAACATTAGTCACAACTCTAGTTAACACATAGATGCTAAGTACTTGGTAATATAGGACTTTCTTCAACCAGTATTTCCAAGAAGCCGTAGCACGTTTCCCATCATATTCTTGTTTTAGACTGCACAAGTAAAGTGAACATTACAACGTTAATAGCGATCATTTGATACTACCAAAGGAAATTGGGAATATGTAGCGAACCTCGGTTCTTTAGTTCCAAGATGAAACATAATCACAAACACTGCTCCAATGAAAATCGAAATATAAGCCATCAACTTGTACTGCATGTATTGTTTCATTTATCAAAATTTAACCCAATAGGAAACACTTGAAAATACAAAATGAGCACTTGATGAAAATTAAGTACCTCATACTTAATGTCAACCAGTGAGCTAGAAGTTTTCTTATTGAAGACGAAAAATACGATCACGTATAAGATCAGGCTTGCAATCTTCACGAATTTTTTTTTAGAATAACGGTAAAAGAAGAAAAAAGAGATTAGTACACTATGTTTCTAAACTATTAACACATGTAACTGATCATATCGAAAATAGCCAACCATTGTAAAAGCATTGCGACAGCTAACACATGCTACTCTGCTTGTTGGGTTTAGTGTGACGCCGTTCACCATTGACCTGCAATAAGAATTTGACCATGAATCCTTATCCGGATTATTCAAAAGGCCAGTGCTTTTGAAGATGAAATAACTACTAATATGTTGAAAGAAACGCAGATGACTGAGACATCTAAATGCTTTGCGTATTACTCTAGCAATTTGCACACGAAAAATTGTTAACATGTTGAAGTAGATAAGCGGAGGACATTACATGTGTGATATCTGAGTGCAAGACCATCCGCTGCAGAAGATCACCGCAGATATGCAGTAACCAACAGTTTGAACGACAGGTGAATCAGATCCAAGAATTATGCATGGGACGCAACCGCCGAAGAGTGATGTAAAAGATAGAGCAACTAATAGGCATCCCATGCCATGCCATAGTTTGAAATGACCAAACCTGTCTATCTGCAGTATAAAAGGAAAGAATAAAAGTTGCAGGGTTAAAATATCACTAGTTTCCCGTTGCAAAATATTCAACCATATTTTGTTTGAATCAGAGAGAAAGGAAAAAAAATTGTAATTAGCTAGCAAGTTTCCCATTATTTAAGTGGAATCTATGTATTAATTTTTAGTGGGCTGGTTCGGTGAAAAAAATCATGTTTTATATCACAAATATCTCACTATTCGCAGTGGAAAAAACTATTGTTTCTAAGCTTCACAGGATGTTTCCTCAAGGTATAGAACATAAAAGGAAGTAGTTATTCTTCATGAATGGATGTAGCACATATCTAAGTTGCTCGAACTCTTCACTTTTGGTGTCGCACCCATGTTGAAATGACATGGATGTGGGTGTGGGATTCGTGTCTGGTTTGGTCAACCCATTTTAGGCACTTTGACCAAAATTGATGGAGTAAGTTTGGACAATTTAATGATTTATGTATTCATTCCAAAAGCTAAGGTGAAATTGAAAAAAATAGAATATCTTTTATATAAAAAAATTTATGTCACACTTTTTTCTTTTAACCTTCTTCCAAGATTCTCTTCGAGTTCTCCACATAATATTTCATAATTTAGGTTTTATCACTCTATTTTTAGATAGTTTAATTATTATTAGGCGAATCCCCACACTCCGAACACCCGCACCCGAGTTCAAGCAACAGATACCACAAAGCATATATAAGAATAATTGTGTTTAGAAAAACAATGAAAATATATACCAGTTCACCAGCTATTATGGTCGTAAATGCATCAGCGAACTGACCAGTAAGCGTTACTGTTGCGGCATTACTGTGAAACAGAGAGACTTAATTCAGAGATGAATCTGAAACCAACAAAACAACTCACAGTCTAAAAGCAACAATTAGTTATCGACAAATTCTGTCAAACAATACTTGGTTGATCCTTATAAAGACGCGTCTTTAGTGGCATAACAAATAAATGAGTGTAAATTACCAACCTCGGAGACAATCCAATCTCTGTCAAGTAGAGCAAGAGATATGTATACCAACAGGAAGATGTTATATCATTCAGCATATGCCCTACACCATAAGTAAAGACACTACACCTTCCAAGGAGCTGTGGCTCATCATCAACCGCCATCATGTCAACTCTCTGTAGCACAGAATTTTGTCATCTTAAACTAAATATATCTAGTTTTAAGCATCTTGTGTTGAAATTTAATATTACAAAGTCCACAAAAAAAGTCTTTTTCTTAAATGAACTACAAAGAAACGTCAAACAGACGAATATATTCTTAGGGGTCATTTGGTGTGATGGATAAGGAAAGCTAATCCCAGGATAATTCCTTGTTTCGTTGCATAGACTGAAATAACTTATCCCACAATAAATAATTAGTCCTCGGAGGAAGTGCATTTGTGTGTTTCTTCCTTTTGTACGCAATAATATGTTTGCAAGTTTAGGTAGGACGTTCAATTATTGTTTCATATTTTAAAGAAGAAATGCACCTGTTCCTTCCTCAGTCCTGCCCCACCCAGGAGCATCAGATATAATAAAAAAGTTACCACCTTTTCTTTTTCCCGTGATTCAATCAAAATATCTGCCGGACTAGCCACTGAAAATTTCTCAATGGGAAAAGAGTATTTTCTCCGATCTAGTTTGATTTTGACTTGACACGAAATTTAAGAAAATAAAAAATTTTGTGATTGTAAATTAAAGTTGCGTCAAATATACCAAAATGCTCTTTAATACTCTTATGACCTTAAACATGCCTCATAAAAAGTTAAAATTAGAATATTACCAAAAAAGAAAAGTGCTTATTCTTTTTGAAATAAAATAAAATAAAAAGCAAGTCATAATTCTTTTTGAAATAGAGGGTGTGATATTATTTTGAGATGCTAATGTGCCTTGGACGATCCACATCTCAGGGTCAGGCACCGATGAGCATATTGAACTATCCATATGGCTGAGAGCTCTCACGGCCCAAGCACAATGAAACAATTATCAGGGGTGCGCTCTACCACAAAACTAATAGTCCATATCGTGCGAGCCTCCCACTGGGGCCCACCTATTCATTATTCGGAGGTGAATCATAGAATACCAAACGCTGGGCTGGGGTATCTTATACATTTGCATAGATAGCATGACAAGTTCCCATCTCTTAGCACTTCATTGAGAGCAGACAAAATGTTTAAATTCCAAAGATAAATTGAAAACTAAATAATAAGATAGAAGCAACAGAAATTGAGCATTACCTGGGTGATGAAGAACAAGACCCAATTAACTCACGATGAATGTTGAGCACAAGAGAGAAATAATCATAGCTGATTTGATCTCCAACTTTCCCTTAATTTATAATACTTCACTGCATGATATGGGCTGCTAATTTATTATTAATATTTGGAAAATCCTGCATCATTCCTAGGATTATTATATCCACAACAAGCAGCTCTGGGCCCATAAGCAGGGAGCAATTGTATTTTTCTTATCAAATGATTTGTTTTTAATATCATTTTTTGGAGCATTTAGTTTGAAGACAATATATTAAATAAAATATAATAATCATGTTATCTCAAAAGATTTGCACCCATTCTTATGGGTAGCCCATTTTTCTGAAAAAATGCCTATTAAATTGTAGCGATCTTGATTGTTTGTTCATCATAAAAAAACGTTTTACGAAAATATTTATTTTTTCATTTTAAGTTAAATCAACGGTATTTTTGTTCCTCTACCTCTTAAATATTTTTTTAAAAACTCTCTATGCTCAATTGCCTCTCAATTTTTCTAACTTTCTCTTTCTTTATTTTTTTAAATTATTTTTCAAGTTTGTTTCTTTGTCTTTCTTTTTTCTTTTTATTTTTTTCCTTGTTTTTTTTGGACTTCTATTTTTTCTCTTTCTTTATTTTTCAATTATTTTTTTTTATTTTTGTTAACTTGAATTTTTTTTTATATCTATTATTTTTTCTCTTCTCTTTTTTTGGTCTATTTCTATGTTTTAAAATCTTTTTTCCAATTCTATTAAATCATTAAGTTATAGAACATCTCATAAATCAATACGTGATGTGGTAATGTCAAATCTTGCTCATGAGGCTTGACTTGTTGTTTAGAGATCCTTGGACTAATAAGTCTAACCTCTATGGCAATAGATATGGGGTACCTCATAAATCAAAACAAAATATGACATGTCAAGTCTTGCCCATGGGGCTTAACTTGTTGTTTTGAAGTTTTTGGACTAATTAAGAGGCAAAAGCTATACATATGATAAATCAAAACACAATTAGTACATTGAGCATTCATCATTACTTGTAACCTTATTCCTTATTATGATATTTATAGTTTTCTTCCATTGCATTGCATCCCACATACTAATTAGTACATTCCAAATACTAAGTATAATTCTTTTATCATTGTCCAAAATGAAGTTAAGCACACCATACAATACAAAAGTATGATCCTTTTTATCATTGCCTGAAATGCTAATCAAGTCTATTACGCTCCATATCCATTACATAGAGATAAGGTTAATTGGTGGGTTATTATTAAGATAAATCTTGTGGGAGGAATTGAAATTGAGAATATATTAGATGTGGCATACCAAACTGATGTTGCACTTCTTCAACAACAAGTTGATGTTGAGTTGCAAACTTCACTAGAACACTCTCAACACATATTAGAAGAGGTTTATGATGATGAGCTAATAATGCAAAATGTTGCGGAAGAAGTAAATGAGAAATATGAATTATTAGAGGAGGAGAAATGAGAAGACAATGAATATGAAATAACTCAGAAGCGAGAATGGGAGGATACCAAAAATAATACAATGAGGAGGAATAAAGTGATATATTATAACTAGTATGTAAGTTAATTTATTTTGCTAACACTAAATTTATTTGATTTATATTTTTATATATTGTATTGTTACTTTACATATGTATGTCACTGGGTGATGGTGATAAATTTCGGGAACATCTTGGGGCTAGTCATTTTGGTAAAAATTAAAAAGAAAGTCTAGGAGACTGGAGACCTATTGACCTTGAGGATATTTCAAGATATATTTCTTCAGCGCTAGATATGCAACGACGCCCAGCTAATTCTACAGATATTCATGTTGTGCCTTTTGGAACTATGGATCCTTTACTTTACCATAGTCAGTTCCACCAACCATGTGGCGCTTCTTCTTTTTTACAAATCAGATTTTCTTCATATGACAAGACCTACCAGCTAGCTATAGAGGTTTATCCTTGGTCCCAGACATTACCATCTTCATTTACTCTATCTCTCATAGTTTCATCTTTCGCATTACAGTCTCCTCACCTATCTATCCTATGGCTTAGAGATTTTAGTGTTGAGATTGACATTCCTCCATTGACTTAGCATTATGTGCATCCTATGGCATAAGTTTCATCTTCTTCTGCTACTAGACCCGAGGCAGCATAAGATGTGCCTAAGTTAGCTTTTATTCAGAAGGACAGATTTGGGAGAGTCCTGTCAAGTCTGATGGATCCTCATAAGTTTATTTTTTTTATTTTTACTACATTAATAAATTATTCATTAACTAACATGTTTATTATGTGTCTTGCAAGTGGAATTCTTCGAAGGAGGCTGCTAAGTAGCTACAAGAGAGTGTTAGGAGGCTATATATTGAGACCTATCACTCTTGGCGGGAGATTCCAAATAGTATCTGTCACGTGATGTTTAATGGATTCAAGGTATATATATATACATATATTTTTTAGCTTTAATATTTTTAATATACTTTACTGAACTAATTATTTAGCACTATTTACTTTCTTTCTTTTCCAGACTTTATGTACCCAGAAGACAAAGTATAATATGACCATTGCGATCACTTTAAAAAAATGAGCGACAACTTATCTAACTAGCTAAAGAAAGCTAGGGACGATTAGGCACCTTCGAGTTAGATGTTGCCTCATGTATTTGAAGAATTATGTTGGTATTAGGATATCAAAGAATTTAAGGCTTCGTCTAATCAAGCCAAAAAAGCTAAAAATAGCCTAAAAAGTGGCTTGTTGCATACTGAAGCGCAAAGAGTGTTGGTACAATTATGAAGGAGATGGTAAGCTTTCTAATTTTAAATTTTAAATTCAAACTCTTAAATAAAATATTTGACAAAATATATTTCATTAATTGTATTTTTTATTTATTAAAAAGAATTGGGACGCATTCCTTATCGTAATGAAGTTTTTAAAAAGACTCATGTGAAGAAAAAGACTAACACGTCTGATCCCGATGAGTGAGTGGAGTTAAGGGCCGAATGAGCCTATGTAATTTATTGAATATATATATTGAAGGTCATGTTTTAATTTCAACTTTTCACGTGCAATGTTTCAGGTTACAAGATTAAAGGACATTTTTTTTTACATTTAATATAACTTTAATTTAGAACTACAAAATTAAAATTTTTTTTTTATTTTCTTAAATTACAAGTCAAACTAAGTCATTCTTTTTTAAAACAGAGAAAACATACATTTTGTGTTTTGTTTGTTATTAGATGTATTGGATTGGGCTGAATTGAATTAAATAATATTTTCTTTGTTAGATGTATTGGATGGCGCTAAATTAAATTAAATTGAATTGAGTTTTCATTGCAGGTGGACAACAAAAATTGCAGATTTCTACTATAAAAAATACTGAAGCAAAACCGATGGACAGGGTCTTTTAGCACATCGCTTTTTTGCATTTTTTTTTTTTAAATTTCAGAAAAGCAATGAACAGGGATCCTAAGTCTGTCACTTTTCTGAAAAAAACTGCATCGCTTTTTCGTCGAGTTTGACATAAAAAAGCAATGCAGTCTATTTTTGTTTTTTTTTGCATCGTTTTTCAGCAATTTTTTAGTAGTGTTTCTTAAATTTCATGTTAAGTTAAAATAACTCATATAAAATAAAATGAAAAAAATACTTATTACATGATATTGAGTTTCAATTTATTTTTCTTACCCTTTTAAGTCCATTTTTAAAAGAATATTTTTCGTATTTTTGACATTATAAGGAGCAAAATGTGATTAATGTGGAACTTCGCTAAATAATATTGCAATGGCAATGACAAAGATATTTATAAATTGATAATAACGAATGTAAAACAAACAAAAATGGCACAAATTTAATGTGGTTTTGTTGGCGTAATCAAGTTCTCATATGGAGAGGAATAATTTCACTATATCAATAAGAGTCCAACAAAAGTACAAAAATTCTTTAATTAATTCTTAATATCCCAAGATCACTGCAAAAAGGGTTTACACAAGCATTTTTCAATACTTATTCTCTTACAAAATTACCATAGAAGAAAGAAAAGAAATTAATGAAATGTTTTCAAGCACTTATTAAGGTGTTGAAAAGTGGTCCATCATTATTAGGAGTATTATTATATTCACCAAGAAACAGATATTGGTAAGCAGAGAGCAGCTGTATTTTTCTTATCAAAAGATTTGTTTATAATATTCCTTTTTGGGAGCATTTGGCTCGAAGGCAATGAAATGTTAAATAAACTATAACAATCATGTTATCATACATGTTTCTTGTTTATTACTTATTAATCGTACTTCATTTTAATTTATTTATCTTATTTTTTATTTTAGTCCATATTTTCAAGCTAAGAGATATAATTTCAGCACATCAGCATATATACTAAAGAAAGTATAACAATATTCTAAATCATGATATGAAATACTCTTTTCATTTTATTTTATGTGACACCCTTTCTTTTTTTACTCTGTTCCAAAAAGAATGTCACCTTACTTGAATTAAAAATAATTTTAAGTTTAAATTTTGTTTTACCCTTAATGAAATGAGTCCTTTTATTTATAGCTTTTGATCTATTGTCGTTGATTAGTTTCATTATCGTCTGTGTTCACTTTTACTTATTCAAATATTTTTTAAAAAATATTTTTTTACTTTTATTTTTCTTTTAAAAATATTAGAAAAGACCCCTTTTTTCGTATTTTCACCCTTAGCATTAACTAATTATTTCTCAAATTATTTCATAAATCTAATACTAAACATCAATTAATAGGGGCAATGCGGTAAAGTAGGCATGTCAATTATTATTTTCATAATGGGGGTGCCAAGTTCAAATATGACAAATAAAAATGAAATAGAGATTATAATTTTTATAAGGGTGAAAAACTTAAGTATATAAAACTACACAAAAATGGATCCAATTATGAAACTATTTACAATTCCATAGCTCACCCCAAAGTAATTTTTCGAAGGGTGAAAAACTTAAGTATATAAATTTTTCTATGAAATTACAAGGGCCTACCGACTTTTTATTATTTACACCTATATACCAATTTTAATTACAAAATAGGTAAAAGTGGTTGGCTGATAGTGTAACGCCCCGCAAAATTACCAAAATACCCCTAGAATGAAATCGTGCGCATAATGTGTCTTCCCAAGCTCGGATGAAAAATCTGAGATCGGATTTACGAT
>DF360612.1:52008-68555 GCA_000787875.1 Solanum virginianum
GCATGAAAAACTAGGTGGGACAGTGGTCTCGACTCGATTTTAGAGCAATCGAGTCGGAAATTAGTTTTTGCTAATTAATTTCGAGATAGTGTTATTGTGCGCCCTAGGCGCGACGTGCACTTACACTTATTATTTTTTTTAAATTTTTGACGGGAAGAATAAAATCTGTTCAGAAAAATTTTGGAGGAAAATACACTAGTCGGCCCCCTCGGCGCGGCGCGGACCAGTGCATTTTTAGTGACGTTTTTTCTTTTAATTTTGAAAAGGGTATTTTGGATATTCGCAACCTATCTTAAGTCTGATAAACGAGTATTAAGGTCAATTTTCTCAAAATTAAGGGTTTCAAACCCATCTTTCTTAGCGTTCAAAGTGAGGGTTTTGAGAAGAGAAGAAAAGCCTAAAGTCTTGAGCTAGAGTTGAATTCCCTGTGGAGATTGGTGATTAATCTTCATTCCAGGTATGTAAGGCTACCTAAAGCGTTGGACTATGTTCATCCACGGGCCCCTTCGTCTACTTGAGTTAAGATCATGAGTATAAATTGCATGTTTTAAATCTCATGGTTCTTGAGTTTTAAATTCTTGTACAAAATTGAGTTGGAGAGGGGCCCCTTCGTCTACTTGAGTTAAGATCATGAGTATAAATTGCATGTTTTAAATCCCATGGTTCTTGAGTTTTAAATTCTTGTACAAGATTGAGTTCTTGAATATATTTGAGTCAAATTATGAGTTGTACCGTTGTTACTTTGAATTATGAATGTATTTCACATGATTGATGCATGAACCCTAAACTTATCATTTTCCTTGCTTACTGATTTAATTAAAATTGTGAACTCAACCTTTTAAACTAAGTAATATGAACCTGAGAAGTATGTGTTCTTGCTTCATGTATGTTTTCTTGCTTCATGTGTGCATATAATGTGTATCCATCCTGCCGTATGTGTTGAGCATGCTAATATGATGTCACTTGACCGTAATTTATGAGAGTCTTTCATGATGTGGATTAGAGTCTTGAGTTGCATTGCATGGAAGACGGTCCTGAGTTATTCAATTGTTGAGTAATTGAGTTGAGCTACTGAGAAATGAGTTAACTTATCTGAGCTGAGTCAAACAGATGAGTTGAGCTAATTTCTATGAGCATGATTTAGTCTTGGAAGGAGTATTGAGCACCGAGTTTGATAAAGAGATCAGAGTCACCCTAGAACTACGTTGCCAGCGTAAGATGGTCGCACAGGATAATTTTGGTGGCCTAAGTCCCTGTGGAGGGACACTCTCTTAGGATCCGAGAGAGAAGTAGAGGTTGACGCGTCCTTTTCTGTGGCAAGTTAAGGACAGGCGAGGCAACGATGCCATATTCGTTGTACATCACAAAAACTCATAGTGGTGGGTGTTATGTTGGTTAGAGAAACTTCCAAGCAATTCTTGAGTTGAGCATATCATGATTTTCAAACTAAGTTGCAATTTAAACACTAAGTCTATTTGTAGAGCATGCTTTCAAACTTAAAAATTGCATGATTTATTTGAGTTGAGATATGAGATGAAGAGTTGAGCCTTGAGCTGAGTTGTTGATTGGTTTGAGCCTTATTTGTTTACTTTAGCCCATTTACATACAATACATTCCACGTACTTACGCTATTTGGCGCTACATCGTTATTGATTTAGTTTACTTTAATTGTTTTAGGTGGGTAGCCATGACTTGTCATGGTACTTTCTAGACATTCAGAGTAGAGGCTTTATAGACTTAGAGTGAAGTATTATTGAGTATTTTTCTATTCAGACTTGAGCTATTATGAGAAATTATTTATGATATAACTCTCTTTTCTTTAATGCTGTCATTGAGTATTTTTTTCGTTGTTGAGTAAGATGTGACGATGAGGCCAAGTGGTTCGCTCAGGGATTAGAAATAGTCTTTCAGTGCCAGTCACGCCTAAGATACCCTCCCGGGGCTTTACAAACTTGGTATCAGAGCACAGAGTTCAAGTGTCCTAGGGAGTCTATGAAGCCGTGTCTAGTAGAGTCTTGGTTATGGGTGTGTTGTGCCCAACACTTCATAAGCAGGAGGCTATATGACATTAGGAAGTGTTACCCTTTTTCTATGATCTAAGTTCATGCGATAGAGCTTGACTTTATGAAAACTTTTCTCTAATTCGTGTGTTACACATTTGCAGAATATGCCTCCAAAACAAATTGCTGCTCAGAGAGATGCCTCAGCCCCAACCGCTGAGAATTCCCAACCAGAAGTCCCTACTCAGATAGAGATAAGGAGACGAGGTCAACTTGCCAAGGACTGCTGAGGTCCCAAAGATGCCCCCTGTAGTAGCCAGCTCCCACTTCTAAGGCATAATACAGAGGAGCCATTACGATGCTCACTCAGCTAGTGGCCTCGTAGAGCAATAGTCGAGGTCCCCAAGCCCCTAGCTCTAGCTCCCAAGAGCCCACAACTACTACTAGGCTCAGAGACTTTTTGAGAATGAACTCGCCAATATATACGGGGTCGAAGGTTGAGGAGGACCCACAGAATTTCATTGACGAGATGTATAAGGTGTTAAGGGCTATGCATGCCAGTGGGGTTGAGCTTGGCTCCTAATTTGCTGTCAAATTACAGCACATTTGATGCCTAAAACAAAGGATTTTGCATGTTCTTAATGCGACCTTTTATGATTTTTATGTTTTATTGTGTTGTTCTTGTAGAAAATATAGGTTAGCATGATTTTGGAAGAAAATTGCAGATTTTGATGAAGTTCAGGACATACGAGCCACCCTTCGAGTCGTAGCCCAAGCTACGAGTCATAGTGTGCCCTCGTAGCTAGAAACAGTGTTCAAAAATTAGAAATTTGTAAAATGAAGGTTAGTTATACGAGGCTAACCTATGAGTCGTAAGTCTCACTATGATTCGTAGGAGAGGGCCTCATAGTCGTAAGTCTCACTATGATTCGTAGGAGAGGGCCTCGTAGCCAGGAACAGTGTTACCAAAATTTGGACCAATAACTGCAACTAAAGACTACAAGAAGACACTACGAGTCATAGATCAAACCATGACTTATAGCAATGGATCATAACAGTCAAGTCTAAAATGTCAAGTGCTGACTACAAAAGCCCAATTACAACTCGTAGGTCATCCTACGAGTCGTACCTGCTGCCTGCTGTATTTTCTATTTTAATTTTAGGGTCTTTTTGTAAATAGTATAAATAGTTAATGATAGGGTTTTTTAGAGCTGGGACACTTATACAGATTTCATCATCTTGAATATTCTTAGAGAGCATTTTCTTAGGGTTTAGAGTAGATTTTAGTTTTTAATTTTGAAGACCCCATTTGGGGGTTTTGAAATCACTTGTACTCAAACTCCATTGTTGCAAGCTTATGGTTTCAATATCAAAATGGTGTTGTTCTTCATTATTCTTAGGTAATCTCTTAACTATGTCTCTTGTATTCATTGTTTGTGATTTTGCCTTAGCCATGAGTAGCTAAGCACCCATAATTTGAGGTTGTTGGAACCATGAGGAGTTGACTTGAAATAAACCCAGATTTTGTGCATTTCTTTGATTGAGTATTTGCATGTATTGTCTATTTTCTTTCTTTTTTGAATGTTGTTTGGTGGTGGTCAACACCAAACCCTTCCTACTATCACGATCTCGACCAAGAAAGTGATGAATAGGAAAAGAAAAGTAGACGACAGGATTCGATCAATGTTTCTCATCTAATCAACCAAACCTGACTAAGGGGAGGTTGACAGGGACAATGGGTAACGGTTAGTCGGCACACCATGGTTGCGGACCAAGCGTCATGGTGAAATTGGACCTTCACCTTCAGAAGAGGGCTGAAAGAACCTAAGTTATCGTCTTGCATGTGATGTCTCAATTAGGGTTATGTTATCCCAGATATTTGAGTTAACAAATCACAAGGAACACAATTCTCAAGTTGTCCTCAAATTGATTGTCTTCTCGCATTAGTAGTGTAGTATTTTTAGTTTTCTTCACTTGAAATCACAAACCCCCTTTCCATTCTAGAGATTATAGCCAATCGACACTTGAAATAGTTATTAGTGAGTCAATACGATCAACCCCGTATTCCCATTGAATTAGACCCTAACCTTTGGTTAGGTTTATACTTAACTGCGACCACTTTACTATTGGAGCGTGAACATCAAAATTTATGACGCCGTTGCCAGGAAACATGGCTAGATTCTTGACTTGATTTCACTATTAGTTAGTTCAAATATTGATTACTAGATTCTCTTGTATATTACTTTTATTTGTTTTGTTTTGTTATTCCAGGCATCCAAAAAGAGTGCAGTGAAGGTTCAACTTGGATAGGCACTCATTGGTTGTTAAACACAATGGCTGAACAAAAGCTCATCATCACAAGTGTTTTATTAGAGTCATTGCAAAGGTGTGTCATGTTCTATGGGCAAAAGTCTGAAGATCCTTATACCCACCTAGAACATTTTGCTCAAACATTGAGGGGGGTGTTTGGGACATGACATCCAGCTTGAGATGCTATGGCTTTTCAGACCTTTCCTATGACTCTCAGGTGTAAAGCTGCGAAATGGTGGTCTATCCTCCCACCAGATGTTTGTTCTAACTGGGGAGAAGTGCAAAGGGTCTTCCTTATGAACTTTTATAATGAGCCTAACAAGTTTTTGGGTGCAACATAGGATAGGTACCAAGAATGTTTGAGGAAGAAGCAAAACTATGATCTAACGGATGATGTGTTAGTGGCAAGTTTCTACCGACAACTGAGCTCTGAACAATAATTGCAAGCTGATGCCTTATTTGGAAGAGACTGTTGGGCGTTCTTGAGGCCACCATTTAACAAGGTTATTGAGTACATGGACAAATTATTTGTGGTTAGCCAAGTGTTCCATCCACTTCAAGAACAACCAGTTGCCCCCACTAGCTTGTCAA
Source organism: Solanum virginianum (assembly GCA_000787875.1). NCBI lineage: Eukaryota > Viridiplantae > Streptophyta > Magnoliopsida > Solanales > Solanaceae > Solanum > Solanum virginianum. The sequence continues at coordinate 56,910 of DF360612.1, forward strand.
ATCAAGGCTCTAGTAGTGTAAGAAAGGATGGTGTGACCAATTGGTTCAAACTACCCCATCAATAGTGTGTTATAGATAGACTCTCAAGGACTAAGCGTATACTTGAACAATTGATTTCAAACACCGATGAGCAAGAAGAGATACTGCATGAAATAAAGTTTGATGTCATCATGGCGAACTACAAAGTGTACCAACAAGCGATGGCAATATAAAGACTTGATGACAAGGTTAAGTAACTTTCCACACAGTTAGAGTTTGTTCAAAAGGACCGGAAGAGAGATCATAGGATTGATTATTAGAGCCCATCGACCTATGAGAAAGTCTGAGTACTCATGATGACTAAGTCGAGCCACGATGTTAAACAAGACGCTTCTTGGGAGGCAACCCAAGTATCTTTTATGATTTTGGCTTGTTTTGAAGTTTATTTTTATTATTTGAATTGTTAGGTAGTAGATTGATGTTTTAATTTTTAAGACATTGAATCAGTTAAGTTGTTGTGAAGGTTGGTATGTTTTGAGTTATGATTTCCAGGTCTGAATCAAATGCTGGAAGTTTAAAGGAAAGTGCATTTGAAGTAGCCTCTACGACCAGGCCTACAAGCCGTAGTGTGCACTACGATTGGTAGTCATGCCTTGTCGAGGAAAACAGTAATGATTTTAAGTTGGCACATACATTACAAGTCAACCTTATGAATCATAGAGTCCCCTATGAGTCGTATGTGGAGTTTGTAGTGCCCAGGTATGATCTCTAAATTTTTCGATGTGTTAGGGTCTACTATGAGACCAGGCCCTACGAGTCATAGGGATCCCTATGACTCGTAGTCGGGGTTTCATGGATTCGATATGAAAAATTTTAAAGGTTGACCCAACTGAGTATATGAGGGGTCAAAAGCCATTTGACCACTAATTTCCTCTATTTGTAAATGTTTTTCTTCCCCCCAAAGAATTCCCACACCATTTTCTACTATTTTGATCAAACCCATGTCACTTTTCGGCGAGATTTTTTGGTTGGTCATCTCCCTAGGGTTTCAGCTTCTCCATTTCTCTTTCAGTGCTTCAATTTTCTTATCATTCTCTTAATTGGTATGTTTCCTTAGTTTAATTTTGCATACATATGTTATGATTTTCATATATTGTTGGATGAGTGTGTTTAGTGGTAATATTGAGTATACCCATGAGAAAATGATTGTGTCAATGTTATGATTAGGGCTTTGTTGATCAAAATACCCTAGTAGTGTTTTGAAGTGTAAAATTACTCTTGTTGGATTGTTGTGATGATTTAAATCTTCCCATATCTAAATGTTGATCATGCCGTGAAATGATTATGTGACGTTGATTGATAATGGGTTCATGGCGGGGTTGGAATTGCATGGCGTGGTTGATGTATGTTTGGGTTGAGATTGATAATTTGAGATACCCTTATGAAAATTTATTGTGGATTCCCTTGAACCCCCATGATTGTGTATTGGTGGGATTGTTGTGAGTTTGGGGATCGATTATTTTTGGGTAATTTTTTAATGTGTTGGGAAGTCGTTCTCTAAATATTTTTGGGGAAATTATTGGTCTGAATGTTCATGACTAGGGTCGTGAGTATATATATATGTTTGTTATATGAGTGAAATCTTGCTTCGATGGTGTTAGATTTAGGGTGATTGAAATTGGTGGTTCATGTGGCAATGTTGAAGGCACCACTGGTGCCTACTATTTTTTGCTATGAGGACCTCCTACTACTCGTAGGTCACCTACGGGTTGTAGTAGCCCCTTATAAGAAACAACAGACACCTATAGTTCCTTGACACTTACCATACGAGGCCCACCTACGGGTTGTAGTGTTCACTACGAACCGTGGTGAGGGTCTCGTAGGACCTATCTTGTGCTTTAAAAGGATTTTGAAAATTGTTACGAACCTAGACTACGACTTGTAGGTCATCCTACGAGTCGTACCTGTGCCTCGTACCTGTAAATCTGCAGCTGGTTCAATGCATCTTTTTTTGTGTTTTCTATTTGGTTTTTGGTTACTTCTTGTTTTTGTTTATTTGTGATTCCTGATTGTTTAAAAATAATGGTGCTCATGTTTAGTATGAGGTGTAATTTTTAGGTACAATGCCTCCAAAAAGTAAAACAGAGGCTATCAAAGCCTTGGAAAGACGACTTCTAGATGAGTTCTCCAAGACCGAGTAGTCAGAGGGATCCGAAGAGGTGCACCGAGTCCGCATTGACCCAGAGGCAAATGTGCCTAGACCAGAGCCAAAGCGGCACAAATCCCGATGGAAGTTACTAGTTCCTCCCAGTCAAAAGAAGAGGGCAATGGCGATGGGTCTGATAGCGATTCAGCACAGATGTCTCCCACTCACTTAGAGACAGGTTCATAAGAGCCATCATAGACTCAGCAGGGTAAGGCAGAGTTACAGCCCCCGATCTACCTATCTGTTTTCTCTACTGATCCTAGACGCGTCCGATGGGGAATTCTGGGTACGTAAGAAATTTACAACAGGGGGTTAGAGCTAAAAAGATAGGGAAAGCCTGTCAGGTAATTTTATGAGGAGTCGAGGCTAAATGATTCAGGGTTGGGCAAGGTTCCTGCTTTACAGGTAGAGATTGACCGGCACAGACTTAGGTGGCTATCAGGAAGGTTGGGCAAGTATGCCCCATATCTAGTCTAAGAGTTTTATGCTGCATATGCCGCTACCATACTCTGAGATCTTTCCAAGAGGAAGAAGGCCATTGATCAACCTAGGCTGCAGGAGGTTCTGATTCGCAGTCAAACGGTCGACATCTCCGAGGAGACCATCTGCAGGGTTCAGTTTGGGCCTAATTATAGGGTGCCATGTTCTACCGTTGAGTATGATAAAAAGATTGAGAAGATGAGGCTAGCGATGATAGGAAAGAATGTGGGTCTAAGGATCGAGCTTTTTTTATGGTGGCTAGCCAGATATGCGAGGGCCGTGCCGAGCCAGTATGTGTCACAAACCACCCTGAGCTGATAGTGAAGGCTTATCTCTCCTTTTAGGCAAAATTCTGATGGTCCATTATCCGATCGCACATCAGACCTACATTTATGGATAATGTGATTACTTTGGAGTGGACTGTATTACTAGCCAGTATTTTGGCTGGTTATGAGATAAACTGGGCACGTGTCATGGCGGAGCATATTTATGAGTCTGCGATCCGAACTAACACCTCATTATTGTTTTNATTTGGTCCCACTGAGTATGCTAGAATTTGTAGACGATAAGATTCACGTTGCCTCGACCCACATGTAGATGCCCTGCATACTATGGATCCAAATCTTATCAAGGCTAATGAGAATTTGGTGGCCTTCCAGAGTGCAGCTTCTCCTCCCATATCAAATACATTCCTGCTCGAGCCACCTACTCAGAAGCCGACTCCAGTGCCTACCAACTCCACTCTAGTTGCACCAGAGCAACCTTCGGCTGTTGATACAGAGGCGATGCTCTCCACAGCTACACCTGCATGCACCAGAGCCATGTGCTACTCAGGTTACTTGTGTAGACTACCCTATTATGTCTACTATTACTTCTTAGGCTTTGATATGTAGGTTGACTAGGACAGAGGCCCAAGTAGGTAGGTTGATGGACTAACTTAATCCATGGGTTCGTTAGACTGTCCATGACTTGGAGGAGAGGGCCAGAGCATTCACTATTGATACTATAGATCGATGAGTTGCTACAGTGGATGCTTGGGTCAATGCCTTCAAGGACCCGATCCAGCAGAGACTTGAGGGTGCATAACCTACTGATATGGCTGTCCTGAAAGAAGAGTTGGCCAAGTTCAAGGCTAAACTGATGAAGACGTTAGCAGCCCCGATAGCAGCTCTCGGAGGAGGCACCAATGACTGATGATGATTTTATTGACTTATTTGAGGATCACCCATATGCCCACAGGAAAAAGCCCCCGGAGAGTGATGATGCAGGTGTGAGCCAGAAGAGACCGAGGATAACTAAGGAGGAGGCAGAGCTGGAGGAGCGAATCATAGGTGGTTCGAAAGTATTTAGCCATAGAGGAGCTGAGGAAGGCTCGGGAGCAGCAAATATGTAGGGAGCCGGTAGCTCGAGTATAGCTGCAACCCAGACAAACCAAGAGGAGAGCAACCCCCGGGACCAGATGGATGCCGGTGCATGAGCACCATATGTTTGCTACTTTTGACCCCCATGCTTCTTATCTCTTGATACTTTGTTCCTATTCAGACACTACATTTTTACTATGTTTTGAATACTTTTAGATGTTATATTTTGGATGTTTGGTTTTAATATATATATATATATATATATATATATATATATATATATATATAGCTATTTTGAGGACAAAGTATCATCTTTTTGTAGGGTATGAGAAGTTATGGACTAAGGTAAAGTTCGAGTAGCCTTTAGTCCATAACTATCCTATTTTTGGTCTCAAGGTTTTCTTGCCGTATTTCTTTTTTCTTGTGGATGAGTTTACTTTCTGTTGAACTGGCATGTTTAAGTGTTGTAGATAATTTGTAAATATGTAGTAATTAGTACTTTTGACATGTATATAATCTTGAATGGTTTATGAATGTTTTGAAAAATGGGTACCCTCAAAATTATGTGAGATTGTTGGTTACCATTGCAATCTTACATATGATTTTCTGGTAATGTTTGTTCTGATAAAGAGAGGGCACGTTGATACATGAAGCATGACCTATGAGTCTATGTTAATTGTGTATGCAATGCCATGTGTGTTGTGTGAGCTAATTTTGTAATATTATTGCATTGAATACTGATTCGGAACTTGCCTTGTTACACTGAGATTGGATTGGAGATCTTAGTTGACTAGGAAAGGATTTTAGGCCATTTTCTTTAAGATAGTCCACTTTTGCCCAAATAACCTATCAAAGGAAGTAGTTTACCCCTTGTTCCAAATGTTTGAGCATTACATGTCCTTTTTCTTTCTTGATACCTAACTAGCCTAACCTTGTTTAGTGAAATACCTTGATATTGATCATGGTCTATCCTTGAACATATGAACCTTGATTGAGACAAAAAGCCTAAGTCGAGAGTAGCTACCAAAGGTGGCCCTGGTTTAGGGAATGGATATTATGTACTTCACCTTAAGCTAAAAACCTAAGTTGAGGGTGGCTTGTGTTATGGTTAAGTAACAAAAATAAGGTGACTAGTAAGGAAAGAAAAAAGGAAAAGAAAATCATGTGTCGGGTGAGCGAAAAAGAAAGAAAGGTGCCTTGAAATGAAAAGAATAGCAAAATGAGTTAAAAAATGAGGTACAGTTGAAAAAGAAAAAGAAAGCACCCGAAAAAGCTTGAAACTGAAGAATAACGGAGGACACAATGAAAATGAATGAGTTGTGAAGGTAAAAATGTGGGAAAACATTGTTCAAGGTTTCACTATTTACCCAAAATGTCATACCCAAGCCCCATGAGCCTACGTTACAAGCCTATCAAGTCTAAAAGTGATCATAATCTAACTAGTCAACAATCCGGAGTATGAGTATATGGGCATGCCTATGGTGTTGGTTGTCATGCATGAATCTCATTCGTGAGAGCGAGGATGCTTGCACAGTCCCTGATCTTTGATTGCTTTTTGAGTGAAACAGAGGGACTTTTTTTCTGTGAGGGGATTTGCATGACATGATTAGCTTATGACTTGTTCGGTGATTGTGAATTGTTGATATTCCTTCGCTTGTCATAGTTGGATTGTCAGATGCATCACTATGTCTTGGTTTGCTTGGTGGCTATTCAATTAGGTTTTAATAATGAGAGTTGGGTACCTGAATTGGAATTAAGTGATGTATAGGCCATTAGAATAGTTGCTATGTATTTCTCATTGTCTACTTAGATTGAGTTGTCACTTGAGGACAAGCAACAATTCTAAGTAGAGGGTGTTGATGTGCTGTCAAATTACAGCACATTTAATGCCTAAAACAAAGGATTTTGCATATTCTTAATGCGACTTTTTATAGTTTTTATGTGTTTTTGTGTTGTTCTTGCAAAAAATACAGGTTGGCATGATTTTGGGAGAAAATTATTGATTTTGATAAAGTTCATGACATACGAGCCACCCTACGAGTCGTAGCCCAAGCTACGAGTTATAGTGTGCATGCATAGCCAGAAACAGTGTTCAAAAATTAAAAATTTATAAAGTGAAAGTCAATTATATGAGGCTAACCTACGAGTCGTAAGTCTCAGTACGGTTTCTAGGAGGGGGCCTCGTAGCTAGGAATAGTGTTGCCAAAATTTGGACCAAGAACTGCAACTAAAGACTACAAGAAGACACTACAAGTTATAGATCAAACCATGACTTGTAGCAATGGATCATAGCAGTCAAGCCCAAAATGCCAAGTGCTGACTACGAAAACCTAATTACGACTCGTAGGTCACTTTACGAGTCATACCTATGAGCCGTACCTGTTGCCAGTTATATTTTCTATTTTATTTTTAGGGTTTTTTTAAAAATAGTATAAATAGTTAATGATAAGGCTTTTGAGAGGTGGGACACTTACACAGATTTCATCATCTTGAACATTCTTAGAGAGCATTTTCTTAGGGTTTAGAGTAGATTTTATTTTTAATTTTGAAAACCCAATTTGGGGGTTTTGAAATCACTTGTGCTCAAACTCCATTGTTGCAAGCTTGTTGTTTCAATATCAAAGTGGCATTATTCTTCATTATTCTTAGGTAATCTCTTAACTATGTCTCTTGTATTCATTTTTTGTGACTTTTCCTTAGCCATGAGAAGCTAAGCACCCACAAATTGGGTTTGTGGGAACCATGAGAAGTTGACTTGAAATAACTCAGATTTTGTGCATTTCTTTAATTAGGTATTTGAATGTATTATCTATTTCCTTTCATTTTTGAATGTTGTTTGGTGGTGTCCAACACCAAACCCTGCATACTATCACGATCCCGACTAAGGTAGTCATGAATAGGAAAAGGGAAGTAGATGATAGGATTCGATCGATATTTTCTAATCTAATCAACCAAACCTGACCAAAGAGAGGTTGACTGGGACAATGGGTAATGGTTAGTTGGCACACTATGGTTGTTGTTCTCGTCTAATCAACCAAACCTGACCAAGGGGATGTTAACTAGGATAATAGGTAACAGTTAATTGGCACACCATGGTTGCCAACCAAGCGCCATAGTGAAATTTGACCTTCACCTTCACAAGAGGGCTGAAAGAACCTAAGTTATCATCCTGCATGCGATGTCTCAATTTGGGTTATATTATTCGGGGTATTTGAGTTAACGAATCACGAGGAACACAATTCCCAAGTTTTCCCTCAAATTGATTGTCTTCTCGCATTAATACTGTAGTATATTTAGTTTTCTTCACTTCAAATCGCAAACACCCCCCATTCTAGAGAATATAGTCAATCAATACTTGAAATAATTGTTAGTGAGTCAATGCAGTCAACCCTGTATTCTCTGTGGATTCGACTCTAGCCTTTGGTTAGGTTTATACTTGACTGCGATCGCTTTACTGTTGGAGACAGAACATCAATGCCGTAAATACAACATTAAATCCAAATAATGATAACCTATCTCCACCTATACTTGACTGCGATCGCTTTACTGTTAGAGCATGAACATCAAAATTTATGGTGCCGTTGCGGGGGAACACGGCTAGGTCCCACAGACGCCCCCTGCATAGCTAGCTCCTACTTCTGAGGCAGAATACAGAGGAGCTATTTTGATGCTCACTCAGCTATGGCATCACAAAGTAATAGTCGAGGTCCCCAAGTCCCTAGCTCTAGCTCCCAAGAGCCCATAACTGCTACTAGGCTCAGGGACTTTTTGAGAATGAACCTGCCAGTATATACAGGGTCAAAGGTTAAGGAGGACTCACAAAGTTTCATTGACAAGATGTATAAGGTGTTGAGGGCCATGCATGCCAGTGGGGTTGAAGGGCTTAAGCTTGCCTCCTGTGTGCTATCAAATTACAGCACATTTGATACCTAAAACAAAGGAGTTTGCATGTTCTTAATACAACATTTTATGGTTTTTATTTGTTTCTGTGTTGTTCTTGCAGAAAATACAGGTTGGCATGATTTTGGGAGAAAATTGTAGATTTTGATGAAGTTGAGGACATATGAGTCACCCTACGAGTCGTAGTGTGCCCTCGTAGCAAAAAATAGTGTTCAAAATTAGAAATTTGTAAGATAAAGGTCAGCTATACGAGGCTAATCTATGAGTCGTAAGTCTCACTACAATTCGTAAGAGGGTGCCTCGTAGCCAGGGATAGTATTTTGCAAATTTTGGACCCATTTAGGGGAGTGCAGAGAAGGAGGAAATGGTTGCTATAAGTGTGGCCAGACAAGTCACTTCGATAGTATTTTGCAAATTTTGGACCAAAAACTGTAACTAAAGACTACAAGAAGACACTACGAGTCATAGATCAAGCCATGACTTGTAGCAATAGATCATAGCAGTCAAGTCCAAAATGCCAAGTACTGACTACGAAAACATGATTACAACTCGTAAGTCATCCTATGAGTCGTACCTGCGAGCCGTACCTGCTGTCAACTATATTTTCTATTTTATTTTTAGGGTCTTTTTGTAAATGGTATAAATAGTTAATGATAGGGTTTCTGAGAGGTGGGATACTTACATAGATTTCATCATCTTGAACATTCTTAAAGAGCATTTTCTTAGGGTTTAGAGTAGATTTTAGTTTTTAATTTTGAAGACCCAATTTGGGGGTTTTAAAATCACTTGTGCTCAAACTCCATTGTAGCAAGCTTGTGGTTTCAATATCAAAGTGGTGTTGTTCTTCATTATTCTTGGGTAATCTCTTAACTATGTCTCTTGTATTTAGTTTTTATGATTTTGCCTTAGCCATGAGTAGCTAAGCACCTGCAATTTGGGGTTGTGGGAACCATGAGGAGTTGACTCAAAATAACCCAGATTTTGTGCATTTCTTTGTTTGGGTATTTGCATGTATTGTTTAATTTATTTCATTTTGAAATGTTATTTGGTAGTGGGCAACACCAAACCCTTCCTACTATAACGATCCCGACCAAGGTAGGGACGAATCGAAAAAGGGAAGTAGATGACAGGATTTGATCGATATTTTCTCGCATAATCAACCAAACCTGACCAAGGGGAGGTTCACTGGGACAATGGGTAATGATTAGTTGGCACACCATGGTTGCCGACCAAGCGCCATAATGAAATTCGACCTTCACCTTCACAAGAGGGCTGGAACAATCTAAGTTACCATCCTGCATGCGATGTTTTGATTAGGGTTATGTTATATGGTGTATTTGAGTTAACGGATCACGAGGAACACAATTCCTAAGTTCTCCTTTAAATTGATTGTCTTCTCACATTAATAGTGTAGTATTTTTAGTTTTCTTCACTTAAAATTGCAAAAACCCCCCATTCTAGAGAATATAGTCAATCGATACTTGAAATAATTGTTACTGACTTAATATGGTCAACCCCATATTCACTATAGATTTGACCCTAGCCTCTGGTTAGGTTTATACTTGATTGCGATCGCTTTACTATTGGAGCGTAAACATCAACTCCTACCAGCTTAAGGATATGGTGAATGTCTGGTACAACCAGTGGGAGAATAGCCGAGGTGAAGATGCTGAGCCTGCTGAGTGGGATGAGTTTGAGAGTGCTTTTCTCGACCACTTCTTTCCCCAAGAGTAGAGGGACGGAAAGATTGAGGAGTTCGTGAACCTAAAGCAAGAGGGGATGACCGTCAAGGAGTATAGCCTCAAGTTCATTAAGCAGTCTAGGTATACTCCAGAGATGGTCCAGGACATGAGGACAAGAATGAGAAAGTTTGTGTCTGGGTTGCGCAGATATGCAAAGAGGTAATGCAAGGCAGCGTTACTGATTCCTGGCATGGACATTTCCAGACTCATGGTGTATGCCCAGCAGACTGAGGAGGATAAGAAGAAAGATAAAGAAGAGCACTTGAGCAATAAAGCCAAGTCAACTGGGCACGAGGCTAACCAGCACAAATAGGATAAGGGGGATTGGTCTTACTTCCAGAAGAAGTATTCGAGGTACGCACCATCATCAACCAGTGTGCCCATTCTAAATGTCAAGTATGATAAAAAATCATAGGGCCAGTCGAACCTTAGAGCACGGGGTTCACAAGCCAATATGACCCTTGGCTCTAAAGGGAAACCACCCTGTGGGAAGTGTGGCAGAATGCATTTAGGGGAGTGCAGAGAAGGAGGAAATGGTTGCTATAAGTGTGGCCAGACAAGTCACTTCTTGAGAGACTGTCCACTTTGGCACAATAGAGCCCAGTCTTCTACTACCATGCCACTACCCAGGGGTAATCAGAAGGGTGTCATACTGGGGAAAAGTGGGGGAATGAATCATCTCTATACAATGAGGAATAGATAGGACCAAGAGGTGGCACTCGATGTTGTGATGGGTATGCTTCGAGTCTTTACTTTCAATTGTTATGCTTTGCTTGACCCAGGGGTGACAGTGTCCTTTGTAACACCATATGTAGCTAGAAAATTTGATATTTCTCTTGAGTGTTTACTTGAGCCTTTCCCTATTTCCACTCCTGTTGATGAGTTCATCATACTTGAAAAAGTTTATAGAGATTGTGTAGTGTGTATCTATCATAGGGATACTCTGGTGGATCTAATTGAGTTAGAGATGATTAACTTTGACATAATTCTAGGTATGGATTGGCTCCATGCCTGCTATGCCACCGTCAACTGTAGGACTCGAACCATCAAGTTTCAGTTTCCCAATGAGCTTGTTATAGTGTGGAGGGGAGATTCTATTACACCTAAGGGTAAATTTATTTCCTATCTTAGAGCTAGAAAGTTAATCTCTAAAGAGTGCATCTACCATCTCGTGTGAGTCAAATCTAATTATGTTGAGCCTCCTACTCTTGAGTCAGTCCCAATTATGAGTGAGTTCCCAGAAGTGTTTCCCGAGGACCTACCTGCAGTCCCACTTGATAAGGAGATCGACTTCGAGATTGATGTTCTTCCTGATACCCAGCCTATCTCAACTCCACCCAATAGGATGGCCCCTACCGAGTTGAAAAAATTAAAGGAGCAGTTGAGGGACTTGTTAGAGAAGGGTTTTATCAGGCCGAGTGTTTCTCCTAGGGGTGCTCCGGTCCTGTTCGTACGAAAGAAGGATGGGTCTCTCAGAAAGTGCATAGATTATAGGCAACTGAACAAGGTCACAGTTAAGAATAAATATGTCAGGACCCACCTAGGGCCATGACCGGTGCCCGATAGAGACACCTTATACTCTCTTTTTCTGTTAACTCTCGAGGTTAGTAACAGGCGGAAATCTACCAAAAATTCGGCGGAGTTTCCTCTGTTTTACTGACTAACCTCACCTGCAAAGAAAATACAGCCAGCTAACCCAGACATCATATAAACATCATATAATAACCATAGGCGGCCGAAGAGGCATCCGCTGCGGTCTCGCCGCCTGTAATAGCAATAAACCTATATGCAGTCTCGCCGCCTGATAGAATACTGTTTATAACTCTTTTACATACCATGGGCCCAAAGACCTATACATAGACTTTCCCCCTAGTGTCCACAGACCTTTACAGAATGACAAAAACATGTACGTATCTTTATATACTGTAGGTACATATACATATTTATATAAATAGCATTATACCAAAATAGTTCTCCT
>DF360611.1:3484-17527 GCA_000787875.1 Solanum virginianum
TTTTTTTTTTTTTTTTTTTTTTATATATAGAATCTCTACCTTGTATCCTGTATTTTTTATTGTTCCATCTTTTAAATTGTTGATTCGTCATATTATATTTTAAAAAATACAATATATTCAAACATCATATTCACTAAAACAATACAATCTAATATAATACGCAACACAATGTACATATTATTACGAAACAATACATACATAACACCATCCAAACAGTGTTAGTTATATTTTTTTAATTTATTACATGAATTTTGGGTTAGATTTATATTTGTGCTAATCAACAACAATAATAACATACCTAGTGGAATCCCACAAGTAGGGTCCGGGGATGGTAAACTATACGCAAACTTTAATTACCACTAACTCATATAGATAGAAAGGTTGTTTTTAGAAAATCTTCGTCTAAAAATCAAGTCACATAAACATAAGATACTAAATATGAAAAAAAGGGAAAAGAAAAGAAAAAAAAAGGAAAACGACTAATAATGAAAAGCAAATGATAGTATGTAAATACGATAAAAGTAACAAATATAAAATGGATAATGATAGCACAGGATATAAAGACACGACTTCTCCTACTAATCTACTATATCACAAGTCATATATCAACCTACTCCTACTATTCTATTAACCTTCTATCCTAATATGCGACCTTCACTCCTTTCTAATGTTATATCTTCTCGGTGAGATAAAGTTTCGTCATATCTTGTCTAATCACCTCCCTTCAACATATTATGGGTAAAACTTCTATGTGGTTACGTCAAATTAATTATATAAGTTATCGTGATTAATGCTTTACTAAAAATAAGAGATCACTTGTACTTGTGGCATATGAAGGAAGAATAATTTTTTTCCTATTTTACTTTAAACATTAACTATTAACTCTTAAATGATTTCGCAAATAGATTTAGACTATACACCAATTATGTAGTCAACATGAGTGATATGATAATATATGAAATTTCATTTATTACTTTTAAAATAAAGTTTAAAATTCATTATAAACAAGTAAAAATTAAACTAAAAAAAGAATAGTTTAGTATAAATAATTGAGACATATTTTTTTTTTAGTAATAACACACATAAATCTTTACTATTACTATGTTTTACCATCATTTCACTCTTTTTCTACTGTCACGTACTAAAAAGGTACAAGTTGACTTATTGCTACAATTTTTTTCAAAGTTAATTAAAGGTGACTTTTTTTTTCGGAAAAGACTATAATAATTCTAATTGCACTATAGAGGGTTTTTCATTAGGGAGGTTAACTTGCCTAGGATAATAGTAGCTACACAATTATTTTCAAAAGCAACATAACAAATCACAAATTGAAGCATTAGCGGATCCAAGATTCGAATGTAGTTGGTGCTTCACTTTTGTTAATATAAAATTGTTATCATTTATTTTGTATAAATATAAAAACTGATTAAACACAATTATAAAAAAAGTTAATGAGAAAGTTATTTTTAATATTAATATTAATGTACTCGATGACTTTTTAAAAAAATAAAATGAGTAATAATAACATTGCTTATACTTGTACTTTATGCAATAAATTAAATAATTTTTATAAATATATAAATATTTTTGTTATGTAGTTTGGACAGGAAGATTTGTGATTTCATGGAGAGAAGGTGGAGCATATAATTAAAAAAAATTAGAACATGTGATCAGTGATTTTTCCATATTTTACAATTAAAATACATAACAAATTAACAATAATTATTGCTAATTCTAACGATCTAATGGTTAAAAAGCTCCAACCCCCGCTTACAAATCGACAAGCCACATTTAGCAATTATGGAATGCTTACTCATTAACTATATAAATTTTGTAATACCCTTTATATACCTATATGCATTTTACGTCGAGGTCAATATTGGATGCTCGAGCACCCACAAAACTCTACGTGGGTCTGCCCTGAATTAATGGGCCGTTTAAGTACGCGGAATGACATAAACAACCATATTTTATAACATTATTTTATTATTTTTTATATGGGATAGTGACATTTTAATATAAATAATAGGATTATAATATATTCCTGAAAATAGCTAATTTTTCAAATCAGGAGATTAAATTTAATTATAATATAAATTTATAAGGAGTTACAAAATTAAATTTCTTGATGCAAATGCTAGTAGCAACATAGAAAATATGAACGAAAATTTGTATCTTGCACTAATCGAAATTTTTTTTATAAGTAAAAATAAGAATTTGTTAGATATATAAGTAAAGATTTTTTATGTGTAAAAATAAAAAAATTATTATGTATAAAAACGAAGATATCTTGTAAAGAAACATTAAAGGAAAAAAATTATATTAGAGCCCCGTCGAATTGTTCAAATTTATATTTACTCTTCTATTTTTCTCATGGTATTGTATTGATAGCAATTATTGTTCATCATTTTGTTGAGTGTCTCTTCTTAGTTTCACTTTTTTTACTGACTTCAATTTATTGAGTGAATATCATGAACAAAAATGATATGTCACTGATGATTTAACCTGTCCAAAGTAAAATGAGACTGAAATGAACGAAAAATTTCTTAAGATTTTGATTAAGCATATTATAATCAAATGACATATTCTTCTAAGATTTTCTCTAACCTAACCTCTCTTTCTAGCCCATCATAAATTCATAAATTTGGTGGATTCAATATGAATACTAATCATAAAGGATCTCTTTCTTCATTAAATCTCTTTTTGCCTGATTTTCTTTATTTCATGTTTAACTTTTTTGTCTTACCTTAGCTTGTTGGACAATTATTGTTATTACTATAAGTAATAAAGATAATTGTGTAATATAAATTTTAATTTTTTCAATTAAATAACTTCATACAAATTTCATATAATTAATGTAATATTCAATATGAAGTTAAATCAATTTATGAACATAGACTAGATAAAAGGAGAGAAGAGTCAAGTCCTCTGAATTCACAGATCAAAGTTTCCTTAAGAAAATTATTCCCCTCAAGTACTCGAGGTTATGAAATATATCCTTGCAGGATAAAATAACTAACGACAAACAAATAGCGGCACCTCAAAATTGTTGTCCAGTGAACCACTTAATGGCTTCTAATCACACTTGAATTTTTCAAAACAACACTTATTCTTCTTAAAACTTGTCTTAAACTTTTCTACCAAAAGTTCCTTAGTTTTTCTCTTAAGTTCTCAAGTTCTTAAGTTGTTAAGTTATACTAATATCTTAGAAGGATTTGGATACTTATAGCCAATAGAATAGTATAATGATTCATGTATAGTAGACGAAATGTTACACCAAAATACGAAAGGTTACATGAATGTTCATGAACCATTATCCATTCAGTACCCATTATGCATTGAACCTAACAATGTGATTTGAGATATTATGTAAATTTTTCTTCTCGTGATTATCGAGTACATGACCTTCAAAGAGGAATAATCATTGTCAGAGGCCGTAAAGTTGGGTGCATTTATAGATGCTCTTGTACTAGTGTCACTAGGTCTTGGGGTTGTTAACTTGTTTTGATTTTAACTCGTCAGATCATAATTCACTTATTTTAAAACATAAAAAATTTCTCAACAATTCACTTAATATGAAACGGAGGAAATAGTTAATTATTCTTATTTTTCCTCTGCATTATTTATACTGTTAATTGATTAATAAGGGGATGGGATTCACCTGCAGGTATGGTTGATGCCCTTACCACTTGATGAAATTTTGGATCGTAACCTATTCACTATGCAAAAGAGATTAATGATTGGCTTAAGTAAACAATGTGATGGTCTTTAGTACATGTCTCCGTTGCAAAAGTTTTCCACCTCACAACAAGTTTCTCGGCTGCCAAATTTATGGCACATACATCTTGATCATCTGTAAGGGTTCAACCCGTTAATAATATTATACGTTTTGGGCCTAAGTCCTCATGATTTTAAAACATGTCACTAGTAGGTAAGACATGTTACTTATGTACCTAATATCTCTTATGCGTTTTGTCGATGTGAGATTTCTCATCTTAAGATGAGTTGTTATATACACCGCCCTTCTATGGGCTCAGCGTCCTCGCCGAGATTCGCCTCACCGCATGGGGTTCGTCTAGACTAGGTATTAAGGTTTTCTCCATCTCATCGGAATTTGTCTAAACACAGTTGAACTCTAGCTCACATCGACAAGCCTGACACAGGAGTGACTCTAATACCATCTGTAATAGCCCAGCCTACTAACGTATGTAACAGCCCATCTTAAGATGTATATCAAAATATCTATATTCAACCTATATATTAAAAAAAAAATTGACGAAGGGTGTTCATTTGACCACTCTTAGGTGAATGTAACTCTATCCCTGACTAAGTATATAAGTAAACAAGTCTTATTTACTAGTGACGCATTTTAAAGTTATATGGACCTAGATCTAAAGCGAACAATATCACTAACGGGCTGAGTTATCCATCACCATGCCGTATTAAATTAGCTTCTTCTTTGTTGTCTTCTCATAAGATATCTTTTTAATGATAATTGAACCATTTGTCCTATGGCGAAACAAACGAGACTTCTATGTCCTTTAAGTTTACTATCAAATCATAAGCTATTTCATTTATTGCACTGAGATATTTGGGGTCCGCACATGGGTATTTCTTATAAAGAAAATCTGATACACAAAATCTAGTAAAAAATGTTCTTGCCTCAATTTCATGCCACAGTTAAAACTATAAGGGTAGATAAAATAATTATAATAATATATTTAGTGAAATTTCACAATAAAATAATTATAATAACATATTCTGATAAGTGAGGTTAAGAGAGGATAAAATATACACATATCGTCTTACCAGCTACCACCTCATAAATATAGAGAGACTGTTTTCGAAAAATCTTCGTCTAAAAAAATCAAGTTTCATAAGCAAAAAATACTAGATATGAAAAAAAAGAATGATAATGAAAAACAAATAATAATATGTAAATACGATAATATAATAAAAACACGACTAGTCGTACTATATCACAACCATATATCAACCTATTCCTACTAGCTTACTAATCTCATTTATCTTCTTCATGATTTTTCAAAATTTATTTTACTAACTTTCACTAGACACCTAATTATTTGGATTCAAATAGAAATAAAATGAAATGAACTTTAAAGGATAATAAAAATGTCAGCAATTTTCATGACAAATGAGGAGGTAGTCCCCATAGGCGATCTCTAAACTGAATAATTTCCTATTGTATGACAGCCAATTCATTAGTCTATGATACCATAGAGCCACTTTTAAGGCTATTGTTTAAGAAATAATCACACGTAAATCAAAGCAACGATTAGATTTAAACTTTATGAGTTCATGATTCTTATTTTTTAAAATTATTATTGAGTTTTAAATTTAATAATTTAGATACTTACTAATGATGTGAGACTTGCTACTCAATCTATTCCCAAGAGGAAAAACTTTAAGTGTCTGGGATCTATTATTCAAAGTAATGGTGATATTGACGATGATATCACACATCGTATTGGGACAACATGAACGAAATAGAGGCTTGCCTCGAAAGTATTGTGTGACAAGAAGATACCCCCTAAACTCAAAGGTAAGTTTTACAGAATGGTGATTAGACTATCTCTGTTATATGGGGAGTGTTGGCCAACAAAAAATGCACATATTCAGAATATGCATGTCGCAGAGACGAGGATGTTGAGATGGATATGTGGTCACACTAGGAGTGATAAGATTTGGAATGAGACCATTCGGGAAAAGTTAGAGGTGGCCCTTGTGGCTGATAAGATAAGGAAAACGAGACTGCGATGATTTGAACATGTGTAGAGAAGGAGTACCGATGCTCCTGTTAGCGTTAGGAGGTGCGAGAGGAGTAGAATAGCAGGAATAGTCGTATTTATATCATGTGTGTCACTATCTGTCGTATGTGTTAATTTTATCGTATTTACATATTGTTATTTTCTTTATTTCCTTGTTATCATATCTAGTTTATTCTGTTTATGGGTTTTTGAGATGAGGGTTCCCAGGAAACAACCTTTCTACTTCTATGAGGTAGTGGTAAGGTATGTGTACATTCTACCCTCCCCAGACCCCACTGGTGGGATTTCACTGGGTATGTTGTTGTATCATCGCCCCTCATTTGCTTATACTAGATCTTCCCCAGACCCCACTTGTAGAATTTCACTGAGTATGTTGTTATTGTTATAGATACTTACTAACGAATAATTTTAGAAAAATACAAAATTTGAATCGAAATTGTTAGACTCAAAGGCTGGCTCCACCCATAATCATGAAGTAATGAAAAATTAATCATAACTAAAACATTTGATTAGAACACTAGTTGAAAAATAGCTATAAACTCTTCAAGAAAAATATAAAAAAGGGTAATTTTTTTTTATATGAAATTGAATAAAAATATCATCCAGTTAATTTTGATTCAAAAATAACCCTACCATTAATACTTTGATCTAAAATCCTAAAATTCGAATTGCAAATCTTCTAATTAATGATTTGTCGTGCACATAGTTCTTTGCAACAGCCAACTGGACTAGCTTAGCTACAGCTAATGTTCAACTTTTATCATGGACGTGTTTTAGTTTAATTTTTGTGACGATTTTAATTTATATATTAAAAAAATTAAGAAAATGAGAAGATTGAATGCCAAAGCGGATGCATATAAAATAAAAAAATATGACATGACTTATTTATGTAATGGACGTTTCCTCCTAGTTATATGATCAACAAAATTAGTCTACTAGCAGAGAGAGCGAGACTATTCTTCTTCGAGGGAGACAAAGTTGCTTCTAAAGTTTGAAAGTAGGTAAAAATTTATTTTTGAAGTTTAAAATTACAGTGTCCAATAAAACCACTTCGACATATATTCACATGCTCAAAAAATATCTTAATTTAAAAAATCTAAATTAATTAGATTGACAAATTTAAGTGATTGAGGATATATTCAGAAAAAAATACCTTTAAGATTTGTGGTTTTAAATTTACCATATTATTTATTTTATAAATTTATGCCAATAAGAGTGCAACGGAAAATTCAACCCCAAATTATTTTAAAATCAGAAAAATATCATTCTTTAAATCTTTTTAGAGTATAACATGAAAGAAAGTATTTTTCCTATAATTTATTTATCTTAATTTTTTTAATCATTTAAAATGGAATTAATTTTTTCTCTTTTGACAACTCTTTAATTCTAACTTTATGCATGACATGCTTAAAATAATAACATTAAAAGATATTTGTTTCTTTTTAGTTGTTACGTTGCATATTCTAATAGTCAATATACTAATCTTCATAGTTAAATTAAAATACATTAATTCGATATTCTAATATATAAATTTAGATATTCAAAAGAGCAAATGCCTTTTTAATTGTTACGTTGCGTATTCTGATAGTCAATATACTAATCTTCATAGTTAAATTAGAATACACTATAAATTTTGTGTGTATATATATATATTACTCAAAATTTATATTGCTTGACTCTTAAAAAATTGTGACAAATAAAAAAATCAAGGAAATAATACCTTTTATGAGGGACACTTTCAGAATAACGTGCTCATCTGCTTGGAATTTCATATCTCTAACCTTGAGATATGAATACTCTTTATGTGGACTCTGGGCTTTTAGGAATTTAACTTGGATACTTCTAGTACCGATGCTCCTGTTAGCGTTAGGATACTCTTTATGTGGACTCTGGGCTTTTAGGAATTTAACTTGGATACTTCTTACTTTATCCCGAGAATCCTTCACCAAATAAACCCCCAAGGATATAACATTCCGTGAAATTATTAAAACGCCTTTAAACTTTGTCGTGCCCACAATGTATCTTCTTAAGCGCTAATGAAAAATTTGAGATCAGTTCGAAAAACTGAGTCGAAAAATGGTCTCGACTCGGCTTTATATATTGCGAAAAAACGCGAATATTTTTTTCAAAAAATACTTAAAACAGTGGGGTTTTCGCGCCCCTTCCACGACGCGGAGAGGACGCGAAACCACACTTGTCTGTTTTTCAAAAAAAATCGACGAGAACTGAAATGCGGGAAAAAGAGCATAAAAGCACTAGTGCGCGTCGCGCACTAGTACATGGGGGAGACAATTTTTTTCTTTAATTCAAGAAGGGCAATTTCGTCTTTGCCAACATAATTTAATATTCCCAGGACGATTTTCGAAGTATAGTTCATACAAAAGAGGATTTTAAACCCAAAAATATTATAAGTCTATTATTCTTACGCTAATTTAGAGAGAATAAGAGGAGAGACAAGTGAGGGTTTCCAGAGAAGATTTGATTCTTGAAGAAAATCTTCTTTCCCAGGTATGTAAAGGCTACCCAAAAATATGAGATTGTTCTTCCATGTGCCCAATAGTAGAGGTAGGATGCATAATTGATCATTAAAAGGTCTTAACTTGTGATTCTTTAAAGTTTCTTGATTTTTAGCATGTAATTCTTGAATATTATCTTGAGTTCTTAATTTTATGCTATAAACTATACTTTACTTCCTAAATTGATGATCATCACTTAAAATGTTTACTGTATATCTTCATTACTATGTGATTATAATTTAACCCTTGCAAATTCTCTCTGTAAACACTTGAATAATGGACTTAGGGGGGATGTCTAGAGCCTTGATTGTTTGAATGTGATGTTTGTTTTAGTCTGAGTTTGAGGTGATGAGTGCTGATGACTGTAATAGCTGAAATTATACTGATAAAATCAGATGAGTATATTCTCTTGAATTTGAAAAGATATTCTTGCTCGTAGTGGTTGAGTGATGGGAATCCTTGATGAATTGATAGACTTATGAGTTGTCGAGTCCTGGGAGAGTATTGAGCACAGAAAATGAGTAAGAGTGAGTCCCAATTGCACTTATTACTTACGTGGCCAACATAGCAGAGGGTTGGACTATGAGAACGGATGTTTCCTTAGTCCCAAAAGAAGACTTACTATTATTATAAACCCCCTGATGTACGCTCTTTTATCTGGACAAGGTACTGGGCGGATGCCACAACGATATCATTTCTATACCATCACCGGCTCATAGATGATGGGTATAGGTCCAAGAAACTCTCAGATGGGTTTCACGATGATAAAACTCTGATGTAATGTGATTGTTTGATGTGTTGATGGATAGTAAGGTGATAGAATCCTGTCCTTTAATCTAAGGTGAGAATGAGTGATTAATGAGTGACTGCTATGTTGTTCCTTTTACTTTAGCCCGTTTTACATACAGTACATTCTATGTACTAACGCCCCTTTAGCGCTGCATCATTTTATAATGCAGATTTTGTAGACAGAGGACTTCAGCAGTCCAATCGTTGAGGTTCAGAGCTTCGATTCCAGACTGTGGTGAGTCCTCCCCAGCATCTGGAGGATGATTATCTAATTATCTTTATATCTGTATTTCTTTGATTGTGGTACCCATGACCTGTCATGGTGCCTTCAGAGATGTTAGTTATAAACGCTTCATAGACATAGATGTGATGTTGATGTTGAGGATTCTTGTGCCTCTTCCTTTCTTTATATTGAGACCTTTGTTACCTATTCCATTTTCATCTGGTAGATTGATGTTGATAGTTTGAGCCCACATAGATGATAGCATTTATTATCATTCTACTATTCCTTCCGCTGATGAATGAGTTGAGCGATGGCAATGGAATAGGTGGTCCGCTTGGAGACTGGCAATAGTCTTCGAGTGCCAACCACGTCCAGGGTACCCTTCCGGGGCGTTACAAAGGATTCACGTCTCTAGTCTCAAACCATCCCACATCCCTCCTATGAAGGGTTTTCAAAAGGAGTTAATATGTCAATGCTAGAGTGATACCGATTATTGTAGGAGAATTCATATAACAGTAGATACTTGTTCATTGACTTCCAAAGTCGACACATGACCTAGAAATGTCTTCCAACAGTTGAATAGTTCTCTTCGATTATTTATCAGTCTATGGGTGAAAAACAGTAATGAAGTGAATTGTGTGTCTAACTTCTCATACAATATTTTACCATGATTTTAGATGATGGAGAGGGATACCCCATGCAATCTTACTATTTTCTTCATATAGATTTTAGCCAGTACTGAGCAATATAATTCACTTTGGCCGGAATGAAGTGGACAGACGTTGTTAGCCTATCAATTACAATTCATATAGAATCAAACTTTTCTCTAAGGTCTTGGGAAGACTCAGGACAAAGTTCATGGCTATCCTCTCCTACTTCCAATTAATCATGAATGAGTATTCTCTAAGTTAAAGTAAGCCTACCGGCCATTGGTGTTCATATATATTTCACTTGTTGCTAATTTAGCACTTGACCACAAATTTAACTATGTATTTTTTTCATATCAGAACATCAATAAAGTCATCTCAAATATTGATACAACTTGATCACACCAGAATGAATAAAATATATCGTGAACCATGAGCCTTTGATAATATTTTCTCAATTATCTCATCTAGCTCAATGCATATGCCATCACATTAACCTTACATGGGAAGTATTGGATGGTGATATCATAATTCCTCCATATATAAGTACTAAACTAATATTCCTAATCAATGCTAATACTAATGTTGTGAGAACATCATATAAGTTAAAAAAAATTCTTAAAGATCAGAAAGTTATTTCTCCATATATTATCTCTCTCTATATTAGAAAGTTATGTTTAAATTAAATCTGATGGAATAATCCAAGTGCAATGACTTGGAATCAAAATAAAAATAATATCCGTACTCTAATTAGGTTTGGGGCTCCATGCAAATCTAAACAAGAATTAAATAGGGGACAAACTATAAAGTGTGACATAAAGTCACTATAAAAAATCAAAAAGGTACACTGTTTTTGTGTATACTATATTTATTACTTTTGTCGTCCCAAATTAATTAAAGTTTTGATATTTTTTTTAGTGTTTAAAATAATTAAATTATTCAAAGTTCAAGATGAATATTTGACACTTTTTTCATATTTATACTTTTATTTATTGAAAATTTATATTTTCTAAGAGATAAATTACACTTCATATGTATAACTTCACAAAGTGTAATGGTAGAAAGTATGGTTTAAAATAATTTGTCTTTGAATATTTTTCTTAATTATGTGTATTGCCTCACAAATTTAATTAAAATAGGATGGAAGGAGTATTACACTATTAGTTTTCCTTTGGCAGTGACGGAGCCAAAATTTTGGTTAAGGGGGTTCAAAATTTTAAGAAGTAGACATATGAACTAATCGAAAGAGGTTCGATATCTATTATATTTACATAAAAAATTATTTTTACTATATATAAATAGTATAATTTTTTGCCAAAGGGGGTTCAGATGAACCCCTCATCCGTATGTGGCTCTGCCACTACTCCTTGGTAATTTCTTTAGAGAAGTTATTTCTACTCCGTCTATTTACTTTTTCTTATCATTGTTTCACTTTTCGAAGTCAACTTGACCAAATTTTAAAGCTAAATTGAAATAGCTAAATTTAATATATAAAATCTAAAATTTAGATAATTGAAAACTATACAAAAATTAAATGCTAGCTATAAGTTGCAATCTTTTTTCATATTAATATGATGAAAAAATACATCTTAAAATGTTGATCATATAATTTGACCTCAATAATTAAAATAATATACATATAATCATACATAGTAGTTTTTTTTTTTTTTGGTCCAACTAAATGTTGAGATAAGAGCACTAAGCTAGAGAGCTACATGTGTTAAGGAGACTAATGTGAGCCATGTAATAATATGAACTTTTGATGATTAACAAATGAGTAGTAAATCAACATAATCAATATGCAAAAACAAGGCTTCATTCACAGATTCTAGTAAAGGACTAGCTAATATATAGTTTAAGAGAGGGAGGGAGAGAGAGACCATGATTATTTGACTCTTGAGTAAGGAGTTTTTCTACGTAAAATTGTTAATTGTGTTTATACTTTTGATTCCGCACTTACTTCTTGTTTAGTTGTTAAAGTACATATATGAGGGAAGCATAACATAACACTTGATCAAGAGCTATGAAATATTGTCCATGAAAGTCCAATAAAAACCCTCACTAACCCAAGACAAATTTAAAGTAGAATACAATGAGGAAGATACTATGAAACCAGTTCAAAAAAAATGCCAAGGCAAATAAAATACTTATTTATGGCATTAAAACAGATGATTATAGTAGAGTCTCCTCTTATAAAACTACCAAGGAAGTATGAGATACCTTACAAACTCATGAAGGAACAAGTCAAGTAAGGAAATCAAAGAGTTTTCTTGTTAAATGTTCAAGATGAATGAAGAAGAATCCCTCCAAAAGACATTCAATGGATTTATTGATATCATTAATGAATTGAACTCTTTTAGAGATCAAAGTCATTCCTCTAAGTAAAAGGATTGAGAACCTTCTTCACATCTTGTTGTCATGATCTAAAATCGAGTGTGATAACACTTATCTTAACCTACAAAGATAAGTCAACCTAAAATGACAATGGTACAGATAAAAGCAAAAGAAAAAAGCAAAATGGATAAGTAAACCATCTCCTAGATTTGATATCACATGTATAAGCTTCTAAAGTATATTGCAAATTGAAAGACAATTTACAAGTCATAATGTCTTTGTGTCTCTAGCAAAACAAAAATATAAAAAAGGAATATGAGGATCCACTAAAGTGTCTAGCAACTGTCTCTCGATCTTTCACCATCGTCTCAGACTAAAAATAGGAAAAAGGACAATCAATGGGGTCCAAGCTTACATCCTACACAAATTTAGAAGCAAAGGGTGAGTACCAAGTAACACAGTACCCAACAGACAGTCCTATTCACTCTAAGTAAAGTTGCATGGAATTCACGTACTCCTTCCCACTCTATTCGAACCTCCAAAACTACAATCCGCAAGAGAAATCAGCCCAACCTAACATATAGCAGTACAGAACAGTGAAAAAACAGTAAAGAACTCAACATGCAGAATCATCAAACAACTTTAGTTATGTAATTGACCAGAAAAGAGTAAACGTTATGCTTCAATACAAATTCAATTAAGAGTGAATGAAGTGCAATACAATGCAATGCATATAAAGAATGATGTATATTTGTCCTAATATTTTACATATGCACTAAGATTTAGACAGGAACCTAAAGGGGACTTATCAGTCCATGCAACTATCAGGGTGCATGGCATACCTAGTATAATAATTACTACGGCGTGTGGCATGTCCCTCATATAATATATTATCACAACGTGTGACATGTCCCTCGTATAATATATATTACCACATCGTGTGGCATGTCCCGCATATAATATAGTAGGATTCTTGTGTTTCTCATTCTCATAATCATAATATCGTATAACCAATGCAAACAGGCATATTCAATGCGTGATGGGGGAAATGACAAATTTCATATCAAATTCAAGGAACTCATATAACATTTCAAAACCTCCACAACATGTCATTTTATTAATTCATCAACAAAATTTTCTTTTTATTACCCCCTTTTTCATCATGGAAGTCATTTAGCATGTAAGTGTTTAAATTAAATCTACACCAATTTCTGTTACTTCCATCAACAAATAAGGAAATAAGAATTAAGAAGTTCACTTGCCTTGATTCAAACAAATCACTACTTTGTAACTTGAGGTTTTCCCTTCTGTAATTGATAAAGTCTATTCAAATATGAAATCACAATAAGAATACAAGACAACGACATTCAATTCAAATTATATACGAAGGGATAAAGAATGTGGCACCCTTTAACATGGCACGATGTTTAAGAAAAAAAGAAGATTTTTAAAACTTGTGGTCTAAAATCATTCTTAGATTTTTGTGTGGCTGAGAATCATTTCATTAAGGGTAAAAAGAAAATTTTAAAGGTAAATTATTTCCAATTAAAGTTGGGTGATATTCTTTTCGAGACGAATCAAAAAGAAAAGGTTGTCATATAAAATGGGACAGAAAGAATAATATTTTTTTATTTGATTTATCAGTCAATTCAATTTTTCACACCCCTAGTCGTTAATGATTAAGAGCAATTTGAATCCAAAATCACAACATAGACATAAATGATTCCAATTTTTAAGAGAGGTCA
>DF360611.1:17586-37739 GCA_000787875.1 Solanum virginianum
TTCCAATTTTTAAGAGAGGTCAGAATCGTACTATTTTGCATTGTTTAAAACAACAACAACAATTTATCCAATGAAATCCCACAAATACTGAAGTCTGAATAGGATAAAATGTATGCGGACCTTATCACTATCATCGTTCAAAGACATTAAAATTTATCCTCATATTCAAAATTAATGTTCCATGCTCAAAAGTTAAGAAAATATTAGGAATTAAGGAGTGAATTTTGTAAAAATTCTAATGTGTTTGAACATATAGTAGAGATAAATTAAACCCTAATCGTTACTTGTGCCCTAATTTATTCCAAGCAATTACTCCACTCACTCTATTTCATGACAACATTTTCTTTATCCCTTCTCCCAAAATAGACCCACTACTTCTTCCTCGATAACCAAATCACGCTTATATTACAAACAAAAAGAAAGTTACTCTTCCCTTTCAAATTAATTGAATTTTTAATATTTTTTTTGTTCAAAATAGTTGGATTATTTAAAATTTAAAAAGAATATTTGAAACTTTTTTCATATTTGTCATTTCATTTATTGAAGTATTATATTTTCGAGGAAATAAATTACACTACATATTTATGATTTCACAAGAATGTTTTTCTTAATATGTGTGCATTACTTCGGAAATTCAGTTAATATGGAACAGAAGGAGTACTTCCTTCGTCCCATTTAATTGAATTTTTGAGGTAATATACACATATTAAAAAAAATATTCAAAAATAAAATTTACACTATACTTTTCACTATTGTTCTTTGTAAAATTATAAATATGTAGTGTAATTTATCTTTTAGAAAAATATAAAAATTCAATAAATGAAAGGACAAATATGGAAAAAATTTCAAACATCCACCTTGAACTTTGAACAATTTTAATATTTTAAATATTAAAAAAAAGTTAAAAATTCAATTAATTTGGGACGAAGGAAGTACCATTAAACACTAATTAAATATCTCTCATGAGTTGTATATTAGTGTATCACAGACATTATGCCAACTTAACAAAAAGTGTTCGATAGGAACAAACGTGTTAGCTGAATTTTACGGACAATTTTAAGAGATTATGGATGACTTGAGACTTTAAGGGTGTATTTGATAAGAAGTAAGATTTTTTATTTTATGAAAATTGAAAAATAAATAAGTTTCTTATTAATTTTCTAATTTTGGTAAGTAAAGCAAAAGAGTATTATCTCAATTCAAGAGCATTTATATGTAATCTAGCAAAATACTATATGAGGGTGAAATACATAAGGCAGGGAATGAGAGTTAGCGAGTGATGGGGGTGGGAAGGCGGTTGGGGACATTGAGTAACGGGGAGAAGACGATGAACTTAGAATGTTAATCATGAAATTTGTTTATTCATGTTTTTGAGGAACTCATTTTTTTAGAAAAAGTATTTTTAAAATAGTTTAATTAACTAAACATGAACAAATAAAAATATTTTTTCTCCATATACCAAACACATCCTAACAGGAAAAATAAAGACAAATCTTTCTATAACAATCATTCTTTTTAATAAGTAATTTTTTACTATAATAATTAATTAATTTTTTTTAAAAAAAATAATTTTTTATGTTATGTTATATTATATGTTCTTCGTGACAATGTAGTTTAAATAAATATTATAATTGGGTGCTTATAATCACAGTCTCCTAAGCTGGGTCCCTGCCGTATCACTCCAATCTTTCACCCTTTCCCTAGGGGTTCTATTATTTCAAAATAATATAAATATAAATATTAAATCAAGAATTCATTGCGTGAAAACAATACATATATTAACCTTTTAAATTTACACATGATGATTCTTGAAAATAAAGAAAAACAAAAATTACTTGTTTCGTTTAATAATCGTAATCTACTATTGATTTCTACAGGAGTAATTTTATCAAATTATTTTTATTAAATATAAGTTATTTATTAATTTTATAAATTGAATAAATATTATTTGACATCATAAAATAGTATAATGAACAAATAAAGATAGAGGATGAAAATAATTTTGGGACAAGAAGCATTAATTCCTTATATAAAAGGTAATTTTGGAAGCAAGCATTAAAGTAATTACTCCCTTCATTTTATCTATTTTATGAGATTATATTTGATAAGGTATGAAATTTAAAAAGGTGAAAGTATTTATACAATGTATTTAAAAATTTAAGTTATTTATATTGGTGATATGAGTAATTTTTACACAATTAAGTTATTTTGACCTATTATATCATGTAACTTATCTTATTTATAAAATTATAAGACGATTAGCATGAATCCAAAAAGCGAATATGTTATATAATTTATGTTATGTACATATCATTATAAATAATCTCAAATACATCGAGGTTGTCCAAAGAATATCTACATGTAAACCTCTGTAGAGCTTATAATACCTGATATAATAGATAAAAGTGATCTGATTGCATAAAAATTACTCGCATGAATGAGGTAAATAATTTAAAACTCTTCATAGATAACTTTAAAACTAAGTAAAGAATAAAATGATATTTAAGTACGGCTGTTTTACCTCTTTATTTTCTTAAAATGAACTTCATTAAAGTTACAAGAAGATAACTCAAAATGATAAACTATTTAGTTTTATTTTTGTGCCACCATGTTCAGCATAAGAACTAGTTCCGGCAAGAAAATTTAAATAAAAACTTTTTTTTCAATATCAAGTTAGTGTTCCATAAAGATCACACAATAACTTTTCACTTCACATGTACATATATGATATTCCCTCGTATTATCAAAGATATGACTTTAGATAAAAAAGAGTAGAGATCGTGTATTAGGATAGAAGGTTAGACAGCTAGTAGGGGTAGGATGATGTCTGACCTTGTGATATAGTAGATCAGTAGAATAGTTGTATCTTTATATATTGTATTGTTATTGTTTGTCATTCATTTTGTTACTTTTATTGTCTTTACAAATTATCATTTTCTTTCCATTCTAGTCGTTTGGTTTCATATCTGGTATTTTCTATTTCGGGGATGATATTTTTGAGATAAGGGTCTTTCAAAAACGAGTTTTCTATCTCTATGAGGTTGTGGTAAGGGCTGCATATATTTCATCCTCCTCAAACCCCACTAGTGGGATTTTACTAGGTGTTGCTGTTGTTGTTGATGTGACATGCTTAAGACTACGTGATTAAAAGAATATTTTGATATAACTTATGTATCTTTAATTTAAGTCCACGAAATTTAAAAGTTTTTTTTACTTTTTTTAATTTCGCGTCAAGTTAAAACCAGATAAACAAATTGAAAGAGGGAGTATATACTTTTCAAACTAAGAGATTATGTGAAGTTTAAGCACTCTCATCACTAACCTAAGCCCTCTATCACATGCATATTGTCTCCTTATACTAGACTCTCACTAAATCTTCCACAATTTCCACCAACATTTTTGTATGTGCTACTACTTCTGCAAAAAAAGACCCATTTCTTGATTCTCACTGTCAGTCCACTCCAAAGATGACAACTTTGTCATATTTTTACATTACACTCTTCTTGTTTGTAACTTGTTTGAGTCCAACAAGAGTGAACTCTCTTTCCTCTGATGGAAAAACTTTGCTCTCTCTTCTCAAAGCAACTAAATCATCATTTTCTGTACTTTCTTCTTGGAATGCTTCAACTTCTACTCCATGTTCTTGGCATGGCATTTCTTGTTCTCCTCAACAAAGAGTCATTTCTGTTTCTATTCCAAATACATTTCTCAATCTTACTTACTTACCCTTTGAACTTTTTTCCCTTTCATTCCTTCAGGTTCTTAATCTTTCTTCTACAAATATCTCTGGCTCTATATCTTCATCTTTTGGTTTGTTTACGCGTCTTCGGCTTCTTGATCTTTCTTTTAATTCTCTATCAGGACCTGTTCCTTCTGAAATTGGTGGACTTATCTCACTTCAGTTCCTTTTCTTGAATTCAAACCGGTTAACTGGTAGAATCCCATATCAGCTTGCCAATCTTACTTCATTAGAAATCCTCTGTCTCCAAGATAATCTCCTAAACGGATCGATACCGAAGGAGTTAGGCTTCTTGGTGTCACTCCAACAGTTGAGGATTGGGGGGAACCCTGAGCTGAGTGGTGAAATACCTCCAGAATTAGGCCTGCTCACCAATCTTACGACGTTTGGTGTCGCGGCCACTGGACTTTCAGGGGTGATTCCACATACATTGGGTAATTTAATCAGATTACAAACACTAGCAATATATGATACTGATGTCTTTGGTTCAATACCACCTGAACTTGGAATGTGTTCAGAGCTCAGGAACCTATATTTGCACATGAACAAGCTTACTGGTCCAATCCCTCGTCGGTTGGGTGAGTTAAGAAAGATTACTAGCTTGCTTTTATGGGGGAATTCACTTACTGGCCCTGTCCCGGCTGAGGTTTCGAATTGTTCATCCCTGGTGGTTCTTGATGTCTCTGCTAATGACTTGTCTGGCAAAATTCCGGGTGATTTAGGGAAGTTGAAAGTACTTGAACAGCTTCATTTATCTGATAATGCATTTAGTGGTGCTATTCCAATGCAGTTGAGTAATTGTAGCACCTTAACAGCTCTTCAGTTGGATAAGAACCAATTATCAGGCACAATTCCTGAGCAAGTTGGTGAGTTGAAGTACTTGCAGATTTTCCTGTTGTGGGGGAATTCGGTTTCCGGAACTATCCCAGCTGTTTTCGGAAACTGTACTGAACTGTATTCACTTGACCTATCAAGAAACAATCTAACTGGTTCAATACCTGAAGAGATATTCAGTTTGAAGAAGCTGAGTAGATTGTTGCTTCTTGGAAATTCGTTAACGGGGAAATTGTCTCCCAGTGTGGCAAAATGCGTGTCTCTTGTCAGGTTGAGGCTTGGCGAAAACCAGTTTTCTGGACCGATACCTGAGGAGATAGGACAGCTGCAGAATCTTGTGTTTCTTGATTTATACATGAACCATTTCTCCGGTAAATTACCTTCTGGAATTGCCAATGTTACGGTTCTTGAGCTGTTGGATGTGCATAACAACTACTTAACCGGGGAAATACCATCATCGTTGGGTGAGCTCGTGAATTTAGAACAGCTTGATCTCAGCAAGAACAGCTTCACAGGTGAGATTCCGTGGAGTTTTGGTAATCTCAGTTACTTGAACAAACTTATTCTTAGTAATAATCTCCTTACTGGTCCAATTCCAAAGTCATTTAGCAACTTGCAGAAGTTAACTCTACTTGATTTGAACTCCAATAGTTTATCTGGTGCAATTTCACCTGAAATTGGTTACATGACAAGCTTAACAATCAGTTTAGATTTGAGCTCAAACCGTCTCACAGGCGAACTCCCTGAGACGTTCTCTGGATTAACACAGTTGCAATCGCTTGACGTTTCACATAATATGTTGAGTGGAAGAATCACAACTCTAAGCCTCTTGACCAGTCTGGCTACTCTAAATGTATCGTATAATAATTTCTCGGGGCCTATTCCTGTGACACCCTCTTTTAGAACTCTAACGTCGAACTCTTTCTTTGAGAATTCACTCCTTTGCAAATCAATTGATGGCTTCACTTGTTCTGCACATACAACTAAGAGGAACGGATTGAAGTCCGCAAAAACCATAGCGTTGGGAGCAGTGATTGTGACTTCTGTAGCCATAACAGTCGTGGCAATGTGGTATCTTGTGACAAGGAAGCGTAGATGTGAATTTGACAAATCACCTGGCATGTTGGCCTCGGCAATAGGGGGAGATGATTTTTCCTATCCGTGGACTTTCATACCTTTCCAGAAGCTCAGTTTCACCGTTGACAACATCTTGGATTGCTTGAAAGACGAAAACGTTATTGGGAAAGGCTGTTCGGGAGTTGTTTATAGAGCAGAAATGCCAAATGGTGAGTTGATTGCAGTGAAGAAGCTCTGGAAAACAAAGAAAGACGAGGAACCAGCAGATCCCTTCGCTGCTGAAATTCAAATTCTCGGTCACATAAGGCATCGAAACATAGTGAAGCTCCTCGGATATTGTTCAAACAAGAGTGTTGAGCTTCTTCTCTACAACTACATTTCAAATGGTAATCTTCAACAGCTTTTGCAAAGTAACAGAAACTTGGATTGGGAAATCAGGTACAAGATTGCAGTTGGATCAGCTCAAGGCCTTGCTTATCTTCACCATGATTGTGTGCCAGCAATTCTTCATAGAGATGTCAAGTGCAACAACATACTCCTCGACTCCAAATTCGAGGCTTATTTAGCAGATTTTGGACTTGCAAAGCTGATGAATTCTCCAAGTTATCACCAGGCTATGTCCAGAGTAGCAGGCTCTTATGGCTATATAGCTCCAGGCAAGAATCTTTCAATCCTAGATGTTGTGCAGCCTTTATACGTCAGTCTTTTTCTTTCCGTTAACAAAATATGATGTTTTGATGCTTGTGTTAAATTATGTGATCATCTCATCTAGAAGCTTAAGTTATGAGTCGCAACGTTATGCTTCATAGATTTTGAGACAAGTTTTTACCCCAATGGTTGCAGAATATGGATACACAGTGAATATAACAGAAAAGAGCGATGTTTACAGTTATGGAGTGGTGCTGCTGGAGATACTGAGCGGACGTAGCGCGATTGAGCCTCAGATTGGTGATGAACAACACATTGTTGAGTGGGTGAAGAAGAAGATGGGAAGCTTTGAACCAGCTGTTACAATTCTTGATTCCAAGCTACAGAGTTTATCGGATCAAATGGTGCAAGAAATGCTTCAAACACTGGGAATAGCTATGTTCTGTGTGAATTCATCACCGACTGAAAGGCCAACTATGAAGGAAGTTGTGGCACTTCTAATGGAAGTGAAGAGCCCACCTGAAGAATTTGGAAAAACTTCTCAGCCTTTAATAAATCAGTCAACTCAAAGTTGATTCTTTTTTTTTTGCTTACCTTTTCTTTTAGATGTTCTTTTTAATGACCGTGATGTCTGGTTATTCCATGAGATACCTGTCACCTCCCACTAGCAACAGGTTAGCAACAGGTATCAGTTAACTCTGTCCATTAAGGCTAGAACAAATGAGAAGAATTCACCTAATATTTTTGTCTCTGCCGAGATTTGAACCTGAGAGACCTCTCGGTGCTCAACCCACTCTATGTTAGAAGTTTAGGCATATATCTTTTTTGTTCCTAAGGTAGAAGAAAGGGTAGTCATTGTAGGAAAAAGAGAAGAAAGATAGTTTCCTGGCATAGGTTATTGTTGGATATTCTTGTACAGTTTCACAAACATTGGATGTTAGTTCAGTTGCCTCTTCATTTCTTCACTATTTTCTTATGCTGCAAAATTTCCATATCCAAGAAAGGCCATTTAAGCTGCACCATAATGACAGAAAGGGAACAACAGTGATATGACAGAAAGGCTCTTTGACATTGCACAATTTGATGGCCAAAAAACAATTTATCGATTGTAAATTTTACAAGAAAGAAAAGAAAACAATGTTTCATATACATCATTGAGTCCTAGGCATGTTAAGCAGACTTAACCCTTGTATTTTTACTTGATAATGAACTCCTGCCCCTGAATCCAACAACATTTAGTTTCTTTGTGGAGACACTAGAGCTTCGGCTATCTACTCGTCTCTTTCCAGTGGAACTGCTGGTCTTTTTGGACACCTTCATAGCTATCTTTGGTTTTGACTTAGCTGATACTTTACCAAACTTGGTTCCTGGGGATCCTTTTGAATCAGTAGTCTTTGGGGATCTTTTTGAGTCAATAGTCTTTCTCGTAACACTCGAGGATTTGCCTGTGGAAGCTTTAGCCTTGCCTTTTGAATTTGAAACTTTCACTGATTTTTCGCGCTTGTCCTTCTGTTCAGTTATGCGAGACCTGGCATTGTCTCTTTTGATACCGTCTATAGAGAGAGACTCCAAGCTCTCATTCTTCTTTATGGCTTCTTCGATGCAATTGGCCAAAAGCAAGTCCTTTTTGGCAACTAAACTTGTTACTTTCCCTACGACATGCAAGAAAAAGGTATTCTGAGTTTCACAGGCTTGAGATAGCATCAGACTGAAATAAAAAGCTCAAATATATAACGAGAATAAATGAAGAAAGAAGCACATGCATCTTTCAAAAATCAAGCAAGCATGCGTGCTATGCATTCATAACACCAACAAAATACTGTCCAGCGAAGGATTAAATTCAACTAGGAGAACTCATTCTATCATGATTCATGCAAACCAACCTTTGGCACCCATACGAGCGGTCCTTCCAGTGCGATGGAGATAATCGATCTAAAATAGTCAAAGGAAAAGGATAAGAATTTATATATAAAACGAAATGGTGTTAGTTTGCATTGGCAAGACGATGACATGTTTTGCACAGCCAAAGATGGTGCTTACAGAATTCTTAGGGAAATCAAACATGATAACATGATCAACATCCAAGTCCAGCCCTCTAGCAGCCAAGTCTGTGCAGACTAAAGTGGGACAATCTCCTTCGTTGCTCTTAAACTTTGCAAGGTTTTCAACCCTGCAGAAGAGAAGTGTTTAGAATGGAGGACAAAAGTGAAGCATATAAACTTATTGAGTGGTGCTTAAATTACATGGAACATAAATCAGTTAGAGAATCATAGGCAATTCCTCTATCTTGACTTCCTAACATTTTGGAACTTTTCACATAAGAAATTAACAGTTCATGGTCTTTGACTCCAGATAATATTCCCCTTTATAGGAAAGTTTCGGGTAGCAAATTGAACTGATAGTGGTTCTTTCCATCTTTTTTCTGGAGGGAAAAGCCATAAACAGTGGCAAAAGAGAGCACAAATCATAGTAATGAGAAACAAGATATTTTGTCCTTGTGTTCCTCAAGATGAGAATGTCTGATAACCAATCAAAGCTAAAGTCAGAAATTCATATCTTTCCACTATAAGTGAAGAACAAGGGAAGAGGTTGAGTATGGAGGAGGCCAATGTAAAAGCAAAGGGATCAAGAGAATCGATGCAGCAGATAAGGCAATTCATTTCCTGTTACATGAATATTATTCAGGTTCTCTCTTCTTACCTTTGCTCTGCTGGAACTTCCCCATGGTAGTTAACAGTAGAAATTTGGGTTTCATTGAGAAAGTGATCCGCAGCACGACTGGAATTCAACGTGTTACAGAATACCATCACCCTATTTCCCTTTGCTAAACTTGGCTCAAGAACCTGGCAATTACATAATGTAAATCAGAATTTTTCTGACATTTATACAATAAGCAAACCTATATGCAAAACTTAGTTTGCTCTTTTCTGTGATAAATTGTATACTGCCACCATATGGAAAGAATTCACAGATCTCTTGAATATGAACATAGGACTCAGTGTTAAGGGCTATACCTATGCCACTAAAGCCAAGAGAAAACAACAAGAGGAGTGAAGTTAGTTCTCCTTACAATCTTAAGCATTTCTTTCTTCCGCAAATTGACCAAATGTTTCAAATTAGTGACAGTAAAACCCCATAAAACTTTAAGCAATCACAGCAGAAGAGTTTCTTCATTAAATATGTGACATAGGCTGTAAACTAGATATCCTATATAGTCTGTCAACTAGGTTTCCTTGAACAGAAAGATCAAAGGTCTCATTTTAAGAGGGGACAACAATAGAAGTCCGTCAAATTACCATAGTAGTAACATTAAAGACACCTAAATGACTCGCAAACTCAGGTTTCATTTAGATTTATATTTTTCTGTTGCTTCTCTGAAAAATACAGACATTATATCAGGCTGTACGTACACACTCATAAATATGCTGAAACAAGTACATGAACAGTGCTACACCTGTAGCAATGCCTCCATCTTGTTCTCAGAACCTGAAAGCTTGATGAAATCATGACGAGCAGAAGCAATCTTCTTATGTAATGTAGAAGTACGTAAATGTTCAATCCCTTGAAATTCCTCGTCAACCAGCTTTTGAACTGCCTGCAAAGAATACAAATATCAACTGAAATACCTCGAAGTATAAAAATTGAAAACTGAATCAATTGAAAATGCATAAGATTGAGATGAATCACATGCAAATAACCCTACATCACCAGAAATAAGCCATACTACAATGAGACTATCATGTACAACTGCCTAATTAGTGAATTACTGTATGTTAAGGAATAACGTCGACGACAAGCCACTTACCTTGAAATGTTAATAATTAATACAGGAGCCTTAACATAAGGGTGACATAATACAATGACAACACTGCTTTGATGACATCTCGCCATGAAGTCTTAGGAGTCAATACAGGATCTTAATCAATTTAAGTGATATGATACAATGACAGCATGCCTTCAGCTGTACGAGCTCAGATTCTCCTTCTCTTGCTCTTGCACATGAAATAATGTTCCAACCAAACTTTTCATCCCAGTTTTATTTCTCTTGCAGCACATAAATTATCCTTGACAAATCCAGTTGTAGAAGGAACTTCGTTGACCAAGAAATTTTATGAGAGTCAACTTCATCACAACCAATGAAGAGAGAGAGGAACTTTGTATATGTCAGTTTGATTGCAGCCAATCAATAGCTAAACTTCAGCCTAAATCATGAGTAACAAAAGCTACCTCTTAGCACCCAAGGGTATGGCCTAGTGGTTTATGAAGTGGATGAAAATCATGAGGTCTCATTCAAGTCCCAACCGAGCCAAAAACACTAGGTGATTTCCTCCCTCTACCCAAAGTTAGGCGGTATTTGTGCTGGTGCGACATAACAGGTGCTTCATGGAATTAGTCGATGTGCACGAAAACTGACCCAGAGACCAAAGTTATCAAAAAAATAAAAACTACCTCTTAATATCAGAAACTTTAACATCAGCAACTTCGTTGTATAAGAAATTTTATGAGGGTAAACTTCAGTGCAACCAAGAATAGAAAAAATGATTTTTATGTATGTCAGCTTAATTGCAGCCAATCAATAGCCAAACTTCAACCTAAACTATCAAGATACATTTTATAAGACAAAAGCTTAAGAGACATGTCGGTGAAAGCCGCCATCAGTTCTAAACAAATTATTTATTTAGTCTTTCACAACCCATTTGACATACCTTTGTCATTGTTGCCGTCACCAAAACAGTTTGAAATCCTTCATCACCAGTCTTTGAAGCACGGTTTTTCAATGGTGCAAGAAATTTTCGTATATCAGGACCAAAACCACGATCAAACATGGTATCAGCCTCATCCAAGACCTATCCAGAAATTATCACAGTAAGATACTTGGAAAACAAAGTACCTACTGGAAAAAACAAAAACAATTACCAAGTATCTGATGTCACCATAAACCATGTTTCCCTCTTCAATATGTTGTAGAACCCTGCCTGGAGTCCCCACAATCATGTCAATTGGGCTTGCCAAAGAATCTTCTTGAGGTCTCAAACGGCCGCCACCACTAACCATGGTAGATCTGAATCGAGCATGATGACTGATAGATTTTGCCACACGAAAAACCTGCAATGTCAATTGAATTCTGTTAGACAGAAGAGTCCTCTCACTTTAAATTCAGAAAATCCTTCATTGATGGTAAATAACCTGCTCACAGAGCTCCCTAGTAGGGCACAACACAACAGCTCGGGGGCGCCTAGGCTTCATGAGCATCCCATCCAATTCCTCATCTCGTCTCAACAACTGAAATTTGCTCCCTAGTAGGGCACAACACAACAGCTCGGGGGCGCCTAGGCTTCATGAGCATACCATCCAATTCCTCATCTCGTCTCAACAACTGAAATATCAAGACCATATGTCAAATCAAGCTAAAATGGATAGCGAAACTATGAATAAGCGTTAACCTACTAATCAGCTTTAATATGATGTTACACGACATTAGTGTTTATATAATGGTTCACTAGTACCTTAACCAGTGAAGTTTGTGCTATTTAAAGTTTTAAACCCATTAAATTCTTCAAACCTACAAAGCTAAATGCAAAAATACAGTTTTCAATACAATGAAGCTCCATATATGAAAGACATTCCACTGCAACGATTTTTCGTACTACAAAAAAATATTTAGGTTGAATACTTCAGTTGTATGCAAAGCCAAGCGAAGTTGGATTAGGAGTTAAACCGATTTGTTCCAATTATAGATTGTCTTGTTTACTTCCCCATAACAGCATATAGGCTTAGTTGATGCTGTTATGCTTACACTAGGACTGGTGTTTGCAAGGAGCTTGCTTTTTAATCTGGCAATTCGGAAATCAGTAAAGGATGAGTGTAACATTGTCAGAAACTCATGTTCAGTACCTTTAATTTGCATCAAAAGGCCATTAATTTAGTGATAGACTGGAACAAAGTTTCTTGAAGAAAAAAAACAAAATCTAGTTATTTTATTAAAGGTTATAGTGATAAAAGATAAATATAGGTTGCATTGCTCTATATAATGACAAAGCAGCTGTTCAGGATCAGGAATAGAATATCTGAAGTAGTTGCTCGAATTTGTAAATCGAGATAGGGCAACAAAGGATTCATACGGTCGACCCGAATTGATTTAATTGAAGGGTAGTTGATCGATATATATAATTCATTTTCGCTCAAATTGTTCAATTTTCAGGCAGCATAGTATGTCATCCTGGATGAAGATTTTCGCTTTCCTAAATACCATAGCAATATTAATCCAAAACATCTCCTCCACATTAACCTAAAAAGGAAAACATAACAAGACAAAAGCTAGTATTACTAACTAACTAACAACAAATACAAGCCGTTATCCATGATCAAACAACCAATGCGACGACAAGTACCAACATACCCAGGGAAATCCCACAAGTAGGAGCTAGGGAGAGTAGAGAATACACAAAACTCAGAGAGGTTGTTTCTGAAAGACCCTCGTCTGAAGTGCAACAAATCAAGTAATTATAAAAGAAAAATCGGCAGTAAAGGAAACATGGCAGCTAATAAGGAAAGCAAAAAAGAGCATCCAGAAAAGGAACAATAACAACAACAAATTAGTGGGATGACCGAAACTCAGTAGACAAAAGATGGTACTCCCTAATCCCAATTTATGTGACGTAGTTTGAACGGACACCGAGTTCTAAAAATATGGAAAGACTTCACACTGTTTCAAAACTACCCTTAAAAAGATTACACTTTGTGGATATTTTTGCCAAATAAGGACACTTAACATGGATAAAATGTGGATAGTGTCATTGAATATTTATCTAACATGAATCTACTATATGGTTTGCGAGCTATTGCATAAGAGCGGGTTTACCCGTGCGCACCCAAAGTGTAGATAGCATATAGTCCTAGTTTGGATGTTGTCAAGGGTTGACAGCTCGTTAGTAATGCCTTAGGAATTTTTGAGATCCTTCATATATCAACTAAGTCTAAGACTAGGACAAACACAGTACTCTAGGCTACCATCAAGCTTAAAAACAATGCTCAGAAATGAATGTTTCACCTGAACAATAGGCAACATGTAAGCAAGCGTCTTCCCAGACCCCGTATGCGAACCCAACACCACATTTTTCCCTTCAATCACAGCAGGTATCCCAATCGACTGAATCTCAGTTGGTTCAGAAATACCCATTTCACCTAAAGCCCCCATAACCTCTTCCGTCAACCCCAATTCCTCAAAACTCGACGCCACCGCTTTCTTCTTACTCTTCTTAAAATCTCCATAATCAACCCCACCTTTAGATCTTCCTAATTGCTTGATTTCTGAATTGGGTTTTGGGGATTCTTTGAGATGTCTAAGCCTAAGCCTTTCTAAAAGAATTGAATGCTTTATGGGCTGAAGTGCATCTTCTTCTTGTTCAGCAGCATTAGGAGGAGGAGAAGTAGCTGTAGAAGAAAGGGGTCTAAACCCTACATAAAACCTATGGGGCTGAAGAAGAAGAGGCTTTCTGGTTAAGGGAAAACGGGAAGGGGGTAGAGAGGAAGAGAAACGAAGTGAAGAAGAGAGAGAAAGGCTTAGCAGTGCTCTTCCTGCAACTCCCATTTGAGCTGTCTGAGATTTTGGTTGATGATTCAAATGGAGTATAAAGGCCAAAGCTCAAGTTCTGATAATGGCATCCAAAAAATAAAAATAAAAAAAAATAAAGCAATAGAAACTGAATTAATATCATTTTTTTTTAATTATTATTATAATTGTGATAATGAAATTATGATATAAGGTTTTTTTCATGTGTGTATTCCTTTTGTAGCTCAATTGGTTGGGTATATAAACTTTCACCTATTGATGAGAGCTCGATTATCCATTTTCACCTTGTAATTAACTTTCTCATACCTTGTTCCTGATAAAATAATAAAAGGTCTAATTTACTCTTTTACTATGCGAAAAATATTGATTTTACTCTTCATTATGTTATCCGTATAAAAATTACCTTCATAAATGATTTAAAATACGCAATCCCATCTTGATACTAATATTTTAACGAGATGAATATCCTATGGCATATCACCTTAACGTCCAAGCATAGCACAATTCTTCTTCGAGGAGGGCTATTTATCTGAGTGATTGATCTTGCTATAATGTACTTCTATCTATTATAATATCAACCATCGAAGTCGAGCATATATACGATGATCTTCATGTATGAATAGTTGGGAGGCAAAAAATGATACTAGATGATAATGAAAAAGGACATCTTATCTAGACGAATGGAATGGTTGAATGAAAAGTATTATGTCATGAAATGGAAAATAGCCCTCTTGTTTCATGTATGACAAGTAAATGCAGCTCGAAATATTGTTGAGGAGCTGAGAAACTGAAAAACTGAGAAATCTTCTCGAACACATAATAGATAATTGAGAAATATAGAGCTTAATTATCCCTTCACTCCACTTATTCTTTCATCACTAATGTTTCCTTCTCCTCCATCCATTGTTATGGGTAAGACCACTCCTGTACTCAGTGGTGGACGTACATGGTTGATTAAGAAATTTCGTGTAAAATAAATTTTTTTGGGTGTAAAATTTTTTTACAATGGATTAGAGTTGATTTATACTAAATTAGTGTAAAATTGAATGTTTACAGGTTAGAGATCCTCTTACTATGTTTTTAAATTTATAAAGATGGTAGTTGAGACGAACTGTACGAGTGTAATATTTAATCAATTAATTTAATTTAACTCAATTATTTTTAATCCAAAACTAATTTCTTAAGATTTTAAATATGAACACCTAATTGTAAAGGTACATTGATGATATGAAGAAATAGAGGCCGCGTATTAAAATAAAAAACTAATAGGATAGTTAAGTCTGCTCAGAAGTTTTGTATCTCTCCTGCGTGTGAATTAACTACTAATTTAAGCCCATATATATATATATATATATATATATATATATATATATATATATATAAAAAACTTCTAAAATATACTTAGAGTATATGCTTTGTTTTGCTTTCTTTATTAAATTAAAATTTGTGTCTAATTAAATATTGCAACATACCCCTACACACTTTTTGGTAATATATGACATGCATATTGTACATGATTGATATTTCAATGGTTCATTAGTGGATCTTAGCACATTTTCCATCAAATATAACTACTAAAAATATATTATTGTTGTCATATACACATCTAACTAATTCACATGGTTCAACAATTCCATTGAAAATTGTTTATTTGTTGAAAGCTATTGAACTAGAGTGCATCAAGGTCTGACCCTCATTTTTAATCAGTTTCGAAAACTATTAAATAAAGACCACTTATTTGTAATTGGTCTAAACCCTGCACCCTTCGCTAGAAATAATGGATTAACAAGTGGTGATTCAACCACTTTGACTTTAACAGAATTCACATTCTTGATCCTCAATCTTCGAATCTGTCGATCTAATATGGTAAGTGAGCTTCCTACTCCTCTATGAACTGACCGAACATTTGTGCATCATGTATACTTTTATATGATATATGATATAATTAAATAGACACATTTTAACAAGGGGTACAAAATTAATTGTATGTGCGGAGGATCTTTTACTAGGTTGGGAAGCTGTGAAATTTAAAAATAATTAAATAGATATAAGAAGCAAATATACTCACTAAGCAATTAAAATCAAGAAATGTTATGGAAGTAAAACAAGGGAAGCAGAAATATATAGATGTAAACTGCAGCAATTCAATATATGTCACATTGATGAAATAAATTTTCAAAATAGAGCAAACATTTGAAATATAATAAGGTAAAAAAATAACTATAGTTTGCTAAAATTACGATTTATAGATACATATTATAGGGGAAGAGGCTAGCGAGATTGAGACAGGGAGGAGAGAAGCGAGCGAGATCGGAAGAGAGTCGAAAGAGGCGAATTGTATATGTATATTTGTCAAATTGTACATGTATATCTGTCAAATAATTGTATATGTGTAACTGATATACATGTATATATTTCTATATTTTGCAAGCAAGATTGGGAGAGGGAGAGACAGGCGAGCGAGATCGAGAGAGGGAGGAGAGAGGCAAACAAAAAAGGGTAGAGAGAGGATAGAGGCGAATTGTTTATGTATATCAGTTGAATTAAATATGTATATCTATCAAATAATTGTATATATGCAACTGGTATACATATGTATTTGTATATCTAGCAAGAGATTGCAGAGAGAGAGGAGAGGAGACAGAAAATAATAATAAAATCCTAACTATAGGTATAAATTGTAATTTTTTCAAATTATAGTGCTATAATGTAAATACATATCATATATTTGTATAGTTACTTAATTGACCCTTAAATATGATGTCCTATATATGGATATACTTTTACAAGAAAATTACAGAAGGATCATCCCAATTGCTTCTTATGGAAATTATGAATCTGGTTGCATTTCATGGTTGTAAATGATAGAGGAGTTTCTTCTAATTAAAATAATCTCTCTATGAAGTAGGGGTAAAATTTGCGTACATTTTATCCTCCTCAGACCTCATTTATAGGATTTCACTAGATATGTTGTTAATGTTATAAATGATAGAGGAACAACTTTCATGGTTGTGTTTGCCTTCATATGTAGTAATCAAATAGCTTGAATCATCTCCATCTCTTTCTACTCTCTTCTTCACTTCGCATTCTCGAAATGAACACCTGTAGTAATTCCTATTTTATTTTGCACAAAGAAGGAATGATCAATTAGAATAAGGTAAAGCTCATAGATAATTAAGATTTATAATATTCGATTAATTTTTTTAACCAGATCCCTCTAAAATGTACGTGTGACGTCTCTCCTTCATGTCCGTATCATTGAGGACGGTTATATGAATCTTCTATATGCATTTTGACATTCATTCAGACTTATTTCAATTTGTTGAAATGGTCATAATGATATATATCACTATGTAAAGCTAAAGTACTCCACTTAGAGACAAATATCCAGTACAGTAACGACAATTTTTATTTGGAGAAGCAAAGAAACGTAATATAATCAATAATAACATTAACGATTGATGTGATTAATTGTGATGAAATAATTGAGATCCTTTTATTCTTAACTAAAAATCTTAATTTAAGTATGAAGAATGAAAAAAATCATATAAACAGGTACATTAATCTATAAATAATTAACAAAAGTGAAGTAGCACTTGATTAATATTCCATATTTGCTAAACTTTTTAATTTCTTTTATCCTCAAAGAGAAATTTTTAAAACACTAACATTCTGAAATGTTTAAGAGAAGAAGTTTCGAAATTCTTGTAGCCACATAAATATTATGCCACTAATAATTGATATAAGTTTCAAGAGTCTTAGTTATTTGAGTGAACTTCATATCGAACCAAACTATAATAACATACTCAGCAAAATTCTATAAACGAGATCTAGAGAGGATGAAGCATACACAACATTTGTTACCGTACTCGATAAATCTTAGAGGTAAAAATACAATAGAGAATATATATACCAGTAGCAACAATAATCAATATAGAAATTGAAGAAAAAGAAACAACAAATACTAAGAAAATTGAAGTCTAAGAAAGTAGGAGAAATAAGAAATAATAGTATATACCACTGATAAGAGACTTATAAACAACACACCACTATCTATTACCTTCAATCCTAATCTTTAACTTTTTTATGATTCGTATCAAATCAATTTATATCACATAGACAATTTATGTCACCTAGATCAAAAAGGATGTCCAAAAGCAAGAATCATGATTGTGAAATATATAGCCACTAGATTGAGTGCAGCAAAATGCTAGCAATGGTCCCAACCTTCAAGATCCATCTCATGAATATATTTAAGAAAGATTCATTTTCCTCTAATTAATTAGAAAAAGGGAAAAAAGAAAAAGGATTTCTAAAGGTAAGGAACTCAAGGGCTGTCAAATCCAGAGCATGTTCATATTCAAGACCACTAAAAAGGTGCTGTCTGTTTCAATTTGCCTAACTTCTTTTAGATGATTTGAAGAATAAGGCTTTTTTTTTATTTTTCTTTGGCAATTTTCTATTTTAACTTTGACATATTTAAGACTACAAAATTAAAAAATATTTTACTATGTTCTACATATTTTTTATTTAAAACTACAAGATCTAAAATCTTTCTTTAACTTTGTTAAACTCCGTATCAAGTGAAAATCAGACAAACAAATGAAACTGAGGGAGTACAAGATCTAAAATTTTTCTTTTAACTTTGTTATTCTCTGTTTCAAGTGAAAATGAAACAAACAAATGAAACTGAGGGGAGTAATAATACATAATATATAACTAGTGACTCATATATATATAGTACCAATTACGTAAATTAATAAGCAATTTTAATTAAGGAGAACAATTATATAGAATTACATTCAAAAGATCTGCATGAATACTAATTGATCATCATATTATATTGGTAAGAGGGGAATGCATGAGCTCATAATATATAATTTACCTCAAATAATTTGTGTTACTTTTCACCTTCTTCTTGCCATATTTCCTCCATTTATATCCATCATCCAAGATCTCAAGTTGAGTCTTTGTTCTAAAAGTAATAACATGTATTTCATTCTTCTTGATCTCCTTCTTTATGATCCCCACTTTGGATATTCTGTAAACAAACATCAAAAACTACATAAAGACACACACACACATATCCCAACACATGCGCGCACATGAACTTGTGATATAGCTAAACAACTTAGTGAAATCCCTATTTCATATATCAAAAAAAAAAAAAAATGA
Organism: Solanum virginianum; assembly: GCA_000787875.1. Lineage (NCBI taxonomy): Eukaryota > Viridiplantae > Streptophyta > Magnoliopsida > Solanales > Solanaceae > Solanum > Solanum virginianum. The sequence goes on from DF360611.1 coordinate 36,633, forward strand.
TTCGTCAGGGTCACCATTCCATTTAATGAAAGAACTATAGATAAAGGACCAAAGTTTCGTATGTACATATGTAAAAGATTATTCATACATAGCATAGTCCAAAAAAATCCACTTAAAAATTATTTTTACTGAACTATGACCGGCCATAATATTAACAAATAAAATATAATGACTACTAATTCTTGACAAAATCTTCTTATCTTGATGGCTTACTCTTTCAAGTGATTAATGTTTGGTGGTGTGGAATAAAAGGAAGAGGAAGAACTTGCACTATTGGTAGTACTACTACTTATTTCATGCATGATGGGATTAGTTTCTAAAAGAGGAGTTTTGGAGTTGTTATAAGTAGGAACATGATCAACAAGAAGTTGATCAAGAAATGAAGAAAATTCAAAATCTTGATCAAGAAAATCTTGAGAATTATTGTAACTACAATCTTGATTAGTCATATTTGAGTAAAGAAAGGGAGAGGTGAAATTAGGGTTTTCTATATGAGGAATGTTTGTTTCTAGGAAGGTGGAGTTCATTGTGTTTGGAGAAAAATAATTAGTCATTAAACCTAAGAAAGACTTTGTAAAGATGGGTGACTTTTTACGGAATGGATAGGTGTACTTCTATATAGCATTGTAGATTTATTTTGTTTTGAGAGAGCTTCCTCACCACCTTCCTAGTAGGATCTATGGTGTTTTCAATTTATTTAAAGCCCCCCGCCCCTCCATTCAAAATATATAAAGACTCAATTAAAATATACCGACAGCAGATATAAAAGAATAGAGTCACATATTAGAGTAAAAAGTTAATAGAATATTTAAATCTACTCGGAGATTTCATATCTCTCGTATGCGCGATTTTATCCTATATTAACAACTAATTTAAGTCAAAAGAAACACCCGTACACACTTTTTGGTTATATATGACATACATACCATACATGAATCATTGATATTTCGATGAGTCATTAATGGATCTTAGCACATTTTCCATCAAATATTACTACGTTGTCATGCACACATCTAATCAACTCACATGATTTAATGATTCCATTAAAAACTCTTATTTATTTGTTGAAACAAAGCTAAAACTAAACTAGAGTACATCAAGATCCGA
>DF360611.1:37815-48822 GCA_000787875.1 Solanum virginianum
TAGTGATCCTAATTTTTAACCAGTTCTGAAAGCTATTAAGTAAACACCATTTAGTTGTAGTTAGTTCAAACCTTGCACCCTTCGCTAGCAAAAATGGATCAACAAGTGGTGGTTCAACCACTTTGACTTTAATGGAATTCCCATTAATTTTTTATCCTCAATATCAAATATGACATGGGGTACAAAACTTGTCTAAGATATATGCGCAGGGAATCTTTTACTTGATTGGGAAGCTGTGGAATTTGAAAATAATTAAATAGATATAAGATGCAAATATACTTATTAAGCAATCAAAATCAAGAAATGAGTCCTTAAATTGTATATATGGATGTAAATTGCAACAAGCCAATATATGTCACATTGATGAAGTAATTAAATATAGTGTCCTATATATGTATATATTTGTACAAGAAAATTACACAAGGATCATTCCAATTGCTAGCTACTATTGGAAATTATGATATTGTTTGAAGACTCCATTCATTTCATGGCTATAAATGATAGAGGAACAACTTTCATGGTTGTGTTTGCCTTCATATGTAGTAATCAAATAGCTTGAATCATCTCCATCTCTTTCTACTCTCTTCTTTACCTCACATTCTTTAATCGAACACTTGTAGTAATTCCTGTTTCATTTGGCACAAAGAAAAAATATGATTGATCAAAACAAGATAAAATTTGAACATCATTAAGACATATACTACTTAGTTAAATTTTTCTCTCTTCTCATTTGAATCACAAATTTATAGTGCTCAACTTCCAAAGTTAATTCATATAAACAGTGTTGTTTTGACATTCATTTAGACTAATTTCAATTTGTTGAAATGGTCATGATGATATGTCACTATGTTTGAGAAATATGATATCCAGTAGATTAATGACAACTAAATACAAATAGTATAATATCCATAACTAAGAATTATGGTATTATGAGGAATTGAAAAATAAAATAAAATACTTTAATCATTCAAAAGTTTTAATTTGCTTCTTTAAAGAAGATAAGGGTAGCTAATCCAATTAAGGATGCAACAGAAAATTAATATGATATACTCCGTTTGTTCACTTTTAATTTAAAATAAATTTTTATTTTTACCGATCACTTTTAACATATCAAGAAAACACAATCATTTTTTTATATTTTACCTTTAGTATTAATTACTTATTTCTAAAAAAATTTTCAAGACCTAATATTATACATCAGTTAATAGGAATCGATAGAATGATAAAATAGAAAGTATTTTATTGCCAGTTAGAATACCATCAAGAGAAACTAATCAATAATAACATTAATGACCAACATGATTAAGATCCTTTTATTCTTAATTAACTAGAAGTTTTAAGATTGAACCTCCATGAATGAAAAAAAAAAAAACCATCTATAGGTACATTAATCTATAAATAATAACATTAGTCAAGTAGCACTTTATTAACATTTCCCTATTTGATTAAACTTTTCCTATTACCCTTAAAGAGAAACTATTTTAAAACACAAATATTATGAAATGTTTAGATAAGAAATTTCAAAATTATTTTATCCACATAAATATTGAGGCATCAATAATTTGCATAAATTTCAAAAGTCTTAACTATTCAGGTGAACTCTATGTCCTAATCAAACTACAATAATATAATTAGTGAAATTTCACAAGTGCGATTTAGAGAGGATGGAACGTACACAGTGTTACTTGTTATTTCTGTAACTCAATAGTAGTGCCAAAACAGAAAAAAATTAAAACACCAAAATATCGAAAATATTTTGTTGAGTCCACAGAATTTACTGTGTCCATAAGAAATTTAATCCCCCAACTATACTCGAGGTTGTGGATTATTTCTTCCCAGGAATAAAACAGATTAACTATTACAAAAATAGTGATACTTCAAACTCTTGTAACCTCAACGAACGCAAAAAAAAAAAAAGCAACAAATTCACATACAAACTCAATTTCACGTTTTAGAAAATGTATGCATTAAATAAATTTTGTCCAAAAAATTATCAATCAATCACATTATTTGCTGAAGCGATAGTCATAGTCGAGCAACGGCGACGCGAGGGGGTCTCTCTACTTGACTCTTTAAGAGCTAGAGAAAGTATTTCCTAATATAAGGATAAAAATTTTCATCTATTCTACCAATGAGGGAGAAATGATTCTTCATTTTCTCTTTACTTGGTTCTTGGTTCTTGGTTCGCCCACATGCATTTCCTTATTCTCTCAATTCTCAAATTTACTCCTATCTTAAACTGGAGTCTAGAGAAGGTGAAGCATCCACGGCCTTACTCCTATAGTATAAATATAGAAAGCTTATAATTTTTATAGCCTTGTGGCTCAAGAGAATGAAATGTACATAGTCTTACCCCTATCTTATAAAGATAAAAGAGGTTATTTCGATAAATTCTTGATTCAAATACAATATAACGTCAAATATGTAAGAAAAAAATACAGTAAAGAATATACTAGCAACAATAATCCATATGAAAGCCGAAGGAAAGAAAACAATGAACAATAATAAAGTTAAAGTCTAAGAAAGCGATAATAATATCACTAATAAGAGAAATTAGATAACACATAATTACATACTAAATTTTTATCATAATCTTCTATCTTCATATTTTTCAAATCGAATCAAACTATATCATATAAATTGAAACGTAATAATATTAGAAAGCAAGAACTATGATTGTGAAATATATTGTTGGGTACCCACAAGATGGGGTGCAGAAAAATTGTAGGCGGTGGTCCTACTCTTCAAAGTATTCACAGTAAACAAACAACTTGGTCAGTGAGAATGTCCATCTCATGACTCTATATAAGATTTATTTTCCTCTAATAAATTTGGAAATTAACATGTTATATTCAGGACCACTAAAAAGTATCAACTCCATTTCAATTTCAATTTATTTATTTTAATTTTTTATTAATTCATTTTAAAAAATAATATCTCTTTACTTTTCAATATATATGACATATTTATGATTAAAAGATTAAATAATATTTTAGTATATGTTACTTTTTTTTAATTTAAAACAACATGATTTAAATGTTTGTCTTTATTAAAATTTATGCACTACTAAAAGTAAAGGTTTTTTCCATTGCAGAACATAGTGGAAAATTTGTGCAATAAAACTTGATTTTTCACTCATTTCTATCGAATCAGCTCACTGAAAAATTAATGTAGAGAAAAAAGGAGGAACAATTTTTCATTGAAATCATAATGGGAAACTTAATTTTTTATATGAAAATGTTACTTTTTTTCACTGATTCAATTAGAATATCTGTGGAATAGTTACTGAACATTTTTTAACAGGAAAATAGTAATATTTAGTATTGATATCAAGCCAAAACTAGACAAATAGATTGAAATAAGAGAGTAATAATGTATAATATAATTAGTGATTAATGTCCACCTATATATAGTTGGGCTATTACCTCCCGAAACATCACTACTCTTCCATTCTTTTTTAAGCTTGAGACTTTTTGAAGTACTCTTGTCTTAATCAGAAAAGATTTGGTAGATTTTTATGTCAAATAAGTAAGTAAATAAAGCAATTTTAAAGAGGAGAACTAATTAACATTCAAAAGATCTTCATGAATATATATATTAATTGATCTTCATATTATATTATATATTTGTGAGAGGAGAATTCATCATGAGCTCATAATATATAATTCAATTAATTACCTCAAATAATTTGTGTTACTTTTCACCTTCTTCTTGCCATACTTTCTCCATTTATATCCATCATCCAAGATCTCAAGTTGAGTCTTTGTTCTAAAAGTAATAACATGTATTTCATTCTTCTTGATCTCTTTCTTTATGATCCCCACTTTGGATTTTCTGTTTAAACATCAATAACTCATAATGAAAACTTAATGTATACCAACAATATAATGAAAAATATTTAAAAGAGATTAACTGATTAAGATCCAAAAAACATGAACTTGTGATATAGCTAAACTTAGTTCCATACATGTTAATGCAAGAACTATATATAAAGGACCAACATCCGGTATGAAATAAAAGGGGCAAGCCCGGTGCACTAAAGCTTCCGCATGCGCAGGGTCCAGGGAAGGGCCTAACTACAAGGATCTATTGTATGCAGCCTTATCTTGCATTTTTGCCAGAGGTTGTTTTCAAGGCTTGAACCTATGACCTCTTGATCACATGGAAGCAACTTTACCGTGTGAAATATTTATAAAAAATCATTCATACATAGTATAGTCTAAACGATTCACTTAAAATCTTTGTTGAACTATGATCGACTATCATATTAGCAAATAAAATAGAATGAGTACTACTAAGTAATTTTTGCCAAGATCTTCTTATCTTGATGACTTACTCTTTCAAGTGATTAATGTTTGGTGGTGTGGCATAAAAGGAAGAGGAAGAACTTGCACTATTGGTAGTACTACTACTTATTTCATGCATGATGGGATTAGTTTCTAAAAGAGGAGTATTGGAGTTGTTATAAGTAGGAACATGATCAACAAGAAGTTGATCAAGAAATGAAAAAAATTCAAAATCTTGATCAAGAAAATCTTGAGAATTGTAACAACAATCTTGATTAATCATATGTGAGTAAAGAAAGGGAGAGGTGAAATTAGGGTTTTGTGTATGAGGAATGTTTGCTTCTAGGAAGGTGGAGTTCATTGTGTTTGGAGAAAAACAATTAGTCATTAAGACCTAAGAAAGACTTTGCAAAGAGGGGTGACTTTTTTTAGAACGGATACGTGTGCTTCTATATAGCATTGCAATTCTCTCTCTTTTTTTTTTTTGGAGAGACTTTCCTCACCACCTTCCTAGTAGCATCTATGGTGTTTCCAATTAACCCCCCACCCCACCCCACCGCCACTCTCCTTTTTATTTGATTTTCAATTTCAAAATATATACTAATTCGATTAAAATATACTGACTTGATTAAATCAGATTCTAGCTACAAACGATCTATTTTAAAGGGGAATCGCATCCCTATTAGGAGTTTAATTTCTCTACTTTCAAAGATCGAACTCAAGACCAAAATTAAAGTTGATGGCATTAATGAAAGCCACGTGGACTAAAAGAGGGTCAATAGAATATCTTTATTAAAAATTTATAAAGTGTATATAATTACAATGTCAAAAATTAATTTCTATACACATAACTATTTAAATTTGCTTCACTAATAACTAGTGAATGGATACAATTAATCTATTCATAATTCGTACCATCATACTCCTTGATATTAATTTTCAATATCATAATCATATATGTCCTTATCAAAAATAGGATAATTACAAAAATGAGAAATAAACTTTCGTGGAACAAACTAAAATAGTGCATTAACTCAAGGCATAATTATTTAATATTTTAATATTGGAAAAAAGAGAATTTGTTGTCTTCATAGAAATATAGGTTAGTCCAATATGTGATAGAGATGTCTTCTTCTTATCATAATTAGAAAAGTATTTACATTAGTACTTTTTTTTTTCGGATGGTCTTTGCATTCTTCGAGGCTATTTAGATGAGTTTAAAAGTTGCATTTTAAGTTTTTTTTAGATTTTAAAAGTGTTTGTCAAATTTTAAAATAACTTAAAAATAACATTTGATCAATAAATTTATCTTTTTATCTCTTATATTTACTTATAATTTTTACATTATTTTGCTCTTATTTATTTTCTCTATTTTTTTCTTTTATTTTTTTTAATTTTGCTCTTTCTTTTTTTTCTTGCTGTTTCTTTCTTTCATTTTTTTCTTTTTCTTGTTTTTTCTTTTCTTCCATTTTTTTCTTTTTCTTGCTCTTTCTTTTTTTTTTTGTCCTTCTAAACTATTTTCTCCTTATTTTATTCTTTTTATAAATTATTTATAGCAAACAAGAAATATAGTCATTACTTATTACAAATATAATTTAAAAAAATACTTAAATATTTCATATATTTTTATTAAAATTATATATTTTAAATATTAAAAATAACTTAGACATATAAATTAACTTATATAATTAATTTATATTGAAGATGAATTAAAATAAATTAATTCTAATTTAATCTAATTTAGAAACAAAAATTTAGGGTAATAATTAACATTTTATAATGTGTAACAGTTTAAGGATATTTCAGACATTTTGATTTTAAATAAAAGTGTTTAACACCACTTTGGTACCAAATACATTAACAATTTTTTTCAGCTTAAACACTTTTATCCAAACATGTAATTACTTATTTTTAAAATAAGTTTTAGCACTTTAAAAAGTAATTTTGAAAAACTTTTTAAAAGCCATTTTTTTCAGCTAATCCAAACGAACTCTTCCTAGTAAATTATATTCCTTGGTGAAAAGACTTATATGCATGACAACTTAATTTTAAACTATGGTAAATTAAATTTGATTGACTTTTGAACAAAAAGAAATATATGGACTTAAACACATAAATGGCAAAACATATATATTACCGACTAGCATCTTATTTAAAATATTTATTATATATTACTTAATCATCTATTAAATTGAGATAAAATTAATTTCAGTTGGATGCAAGAGAATTAACATTTTAAAATTTGAATTAAATGTTTTGCTTTTTTTACTATTAAAGTGATATTTTGTGGTAAATTTGAAGGTACGTGATAAAAATATATTGCAAGTGTTTTGATGTTTGCTCGTAGAAAAAGAGTTTGATTGTAGATTCAATGGTGGTGAAGAAATGAGTTTGATGGGGATTGATATGAGTTTTAATGGTGAAAATAGTGAATTTGGTGATTATGATGCATGGGTGTAGTGACAATAACAAAGTAGAAAGAATTAGACATGAATTTTTTATTTACTTATTTTTAGATTTAACAATTTATTGATATGACGCTGACATAAAGATGATGTGGAGGTGAGTGTAAAACACCTCCTTTCATGTGAGTGTTTGTATAGATTTTAAAATGTGTTTATTGCACTTTAAAATAATTTAGGAAGTAACAGGACCATGTATAATCAAAGTATATTGCTGGAATTTCGCCTATAGTTGAAAGGGGTACTTATATATACCTTTTCCCTAGTTAAAAAGATATCAACTTAAATTTTAACTAATTAATTATGAAAACATCCAATTGAAAAATGGACATGTGTCCATATTAATCCAATTTTGATACTTCATTTTTGTCTCTCACATTCTTGAGTGAAGTAAGAACACTTTTTATGCCATTCAACGTGAAGGATGCATATGTTACACTTTAAAATAATTCGAGAAGATATATAATAGGACCCATGTATAATAAAATGTATCATGAAATTTTGTCTATAGTCGTGGAGGGTACTTGTTCTTTCTCCCTAATATAAATGAACAAATATAAAATATATATATAGAAAACATACTAATATTTTTAGATGGAGATATTACAATAATTCAACATTCAAATTACAGTAGCAAATAACATATTTTTTTTGTTACACATGATTCATGAGTTTGATAGTTTCTAAGTGACAACAATTAAAAATAGTGACTCAATGGACAATTATTTAAAGGACCACCAAAGAAATTAATCTATTTTATTAAACTCATCATGATATATATGCCATTTGCTAGCAAATAACATGTTTTTTTGTTTGTTACACATGGTTGAGTTTGATGATTCTACATGTGAAAATAGTGTGGAACAAAAAGGTTCTGAAAAATTAACCTAATTATACTCATAGTCATTTTTCAACTTGATTTATCAGTGTTTTAGCCCTTGACCCCTAGATTGGTCAATAGTTCAACTGCAACGGGTGTCTCAAAATAAATATAATTAGTAGAAATTCAGAAATAAAACAAATTAGATAAAAGAAAAAAGATAGTAGCAAGTGACCAAGTCAGTGCATTTTTCTTTTTTTTTAATGGCAAAGGAAATCCACAATCGCTATCTTTTAGGTAAACTCCTGCTCCAATGCAATAGCTCGTAAACCACATAGGAAAGGTAACACACACTAGGCAAATCCCATGCGACGAGCTCAACCCAAAAGACAAACCATTTACTTTTGCTGGCAAGGAGTTTCGAACTTGGGATTTCCATTTTTGTAAACAAATTAAACCACAACAAACAACACAACTAGGAAACATGTTTGGAGATAGGTCCACCAAAAATGAAATTAATAAAGTATAATATTATACACCTTAGTTGTCACGTTATAAATGAGAATTTAATTGTGTATATAAACAACAAACGTTAGGTTTGCATTTTATAAATTGAACTTGTAAGTTGAAAGTCCAATTGACATTAATAAACAATAATAATATATTTAGTGTAATCTATAAATGAGATTTGTAGAAATTATATTTAGTTCCTTTTATTCATATGTTATATAGGATTTTATGTTAGAACTATGTATATTTTATGTATATTATACATTAATATACATACATACATATATATATATATATATATATATATATATAGACTATTATTTTCATTAAAATATTATATTTGGTAGATAGATATTGAGGAATAAATAAAATGTTCTGTTTGATACTCAATAAGACCAAAAGAAAAATTAGAGAAAAGAAAAAAGTAGCAATTATTGACCACAAGTCAATTTTCAAAAAGTAAATAAATTGAAACACAACAAGAAGAAAATTAGAAAATACGTTTGGAGATAGGTGCACGAAGAAAATATTTTATTTTGGAAAATATTTTTTTATAGGAAAATAAGTGAATTTTTTTGTGCGCGTGTGAGATGTATAAGTAAAAATTTTATTTTAAAGTATTTATATATACAATCTAAATAAATATTATACGAGGTGTAGGTGGGGGTAGGTGGGTGAAGGAATGGGGATCGAGGGGCTACAAGAGATGTTCTGAAGAAAGTCACTTGGAGGATACAATCAACGTGAAATATCACTTATTTTTCTTACTTCTATTAACCAAATTATTTTTTTCTTCTTTGAACAATTTATTTTTGCTCAAAAAATATTATCAAAAAATTTTGACTAATCAAATTGGAAAAAATCAAGAAATAGTCCTCACGGAACTCTCTACTTCTCAGTCCACCAAAATATGTCCTACTTTGATGATCCTTGTCGACACAAACATAAATTTTTCAAGGCATTTTTCAATCATAAAATTGACTTTTCGCTATATTTTTAAACGTGTAGACAAATATATAAAGATATTAAATACGTATTTAAAAGTGTTCTAACTAAAATTGTCATTGTCAATATCGATTAATATATAGAATTGATTGGGCTAGCAAATTTGATGATATGCTCTTTGAATCTATGTTTTATACAACATATATAATGGCCTACATCATAGTGGAGCCAATGAGTGGAAAGAGATTCATATGAATCTTTTTCGATAAAAAATTATATTATATATAATGTATAATAAAATTTTAATTTAATGATCTTTATCAACACAACATAAACTTTTAACGCATTTGTCAACCATACGATTGACTTTTCATTAGATTTTTAAACGAGTGGACAAATATATAAAAATGTCAAACACAAATTTAAAAGAATTCCAACCAAAATTGTCAATGCCAATATTGTACCATGTATTAAGACAAAATAAAATTCAATGATGTTCTTTCATCTTATACAATGGCCTTTGGCCTACACCAAAGCGGAGCCGAGTGGGTGGGTTGGGTTTCATCTAAAATTCATTCGGCAAAAAATTACATTATCTATATAATGTTAATTAAAATTAAGTTTTTTATATATATTACAAATTGATAAATGTTGAATTTCCTAGACTGATCATTATAAATTTACTTTTTTGTATATGTATACTGATATATTTGGGTATTATTGACGTATGTACAACCAAGGCAAAACTGTAATTTCCCAACACCTAAAAACACTAATTTTAAAAACCAAATTTATTAGAAAGAATTAATTTCTAACTTTTTGATAATTTATTTTGTCTTAATTCATTGAATAATTTTAGTCAAGAAAGCAAATTAATATGAACTAACATGTGCCTCTGACTAATATTTACCAAAGTTATAGACTTATAGTCATGTTATATTAGTCTTTACTTTCTAACAAATTAAGTAGTAGTTATTAAAAACAGACAATTTTGCAAGTCATAATATAATATAATTATATCATGCATATTGCATCCATAAAACTCTCGTTTGTACCCAAAAAATATCCACAAAAACTCGTTTCCTAGTTGGACAAATATATATGTATATATTAAGCAAAAATCAATGGCTAATTTATGTTTTTTTTTTGGGTATTGTTATATGTTTTATACATGAATTTAAATCGTGTACAAATTTCAACTACTTTTTTAAAATGAAAATAGAAAGACTATATTAATTTTTTTCTATGTCAACCCCTAAGATTGTGACTTGTCTTAAATTATGCTCATAATATATAGTTGTGCCCAAATAATATAATTTCTAGCTTTCATTTTCACCAAAGGACGGCAACAACAATATACCCAGTGAAATTTTATAAGTGGGGATTGCGTAGGGTAAACTATATGCATACCTTACCACTACCTCATAGAAATAGAGATGTTGTTTCCGAAAGATCCTCATCTCAAACATATCATCTTCAAAGGCAGAAAATACTAGATATAAAATCAAACGACTAACAGGGAAAGCAAATGATATTTGTAAAGACAATAAAGGTACAAAATGAATGAAGGACAATAACAACACAATATATATATAAAGATACAACTACCTCTACTAACCTACTATATGTAACACAAGGTCAGACATCATCCTATACCCCTACTGGCCATCTAACCTTCTACCCTGATACGTGACTTCCGCTCCTTTCTATCTAAGGTATGTCCTTGGTGATATAAAGTTGTGTCATATCTTGTTTAATCATCTCCCCCCAATACTTTTTCAGTCTACATCTACCCCTCCACGTAACCCCTTGTGCGCGTGTGAGATGTATAAGTAAAAATTTTATTTTAAAGTATTTATATATACAATCTAAATAAATATTATACGAGGTGTAGGTGGGGGTAGGTGGGTGAAGGAATGGGGATCGAGGGGCTACAAGAGATGTTCTGAAGAAAGTCACTTGGAGGATACAATCAACGTGAAAG
>DF360611.1:49289-60106 GCA_000787875.1 Solanum virginianum
TCCGAAGCTCGAGTTTCAAATTGGGATCGGGTCTTGAGTCAAGGTCGAGGTTAGGGTTGGATAAGATCAAGCCGTCTTCAAAGGCTCTCGAATCGAGGTTAGATCTCAAGTCCCAAAGCTCTAGTTTTGGATTAAGATTAAGCCTTAAGTCAGGGTCGAATCTTAAATTTTTTGTCAAGGTTAGATCAGGGTTGGATAAGATGAGTAGTGGGGCTTGAGTGTCATATCTATGTGAAGGCTTTCGAATTGATGTTGGATCTCGAGTCCTGAAGCTCGAGTTTCGAATTGAGATTAGGCCTTAAGTCAGGGGTCGAATTTTAAATTCTTTGTCAAGGTTAGATCGGAGTTGGATAAGATCAAGAGTGAGCTTTGGATATTGTATCTGAATGCTTGAGGCTCGATGGATGGTAAGGAAGAGGTTTGAAGCGAAGGGTATAGGTTGGGATGGGGTGGAGGGAAACCAAAGATTGAACCATTCGAAAAGATAAAATTGAATGAGTCATAATCAATCTATTTTAATTTTGCTCAATTCCTATTGAATCTATCCACTTGACACCCTTTTTATATTTCATATATCAATATGCAATAAGACCAAAAAAAAGTAAGGAAAAAAAAAAGAGAGAGAGAGAGAAAGAGAGAAAAACTTGCAAGTCATCTCAAGTCAATGTTTCTTTGCACACAAGTCAACTTTCAAAAGATAAAATAAAAGAAGACAATTCAGGAATATGTACTTCGAGAAGGGCACAAAGAGAAATCTATATTATTATCTCAAATTCATCAATATAATTTTCAAATATCACGTTCTAAATGAGAATTTAATTAATCATTGACTCAGTATCATACCAATTAATTGACAATTTGATGAATTTTAGCTTTATTCTCATTATATAATAGATGCAGATTTTTTTTTCTAAAATAGAAACGAAATTGACCTTTATTTATAAAAATAATCAAACTATATACTAAATCAATAATATTACACCCCCTAAAATTTCGTAAACTTCTAAATAAGTAAATATCCCCATGTCTCCATATTTACGATATAATCAGTTTAAATTATTAAAAATTCTAACTTTATCATAAAATTATGTCGATTTGTATATCGATGCGCCCCAATTTTCCACAAGAATGCCTTATAAACATATCATCTTCAAAGGCAGAAAATACTAGATATAAAATCAAACGACTAACAGGGAAAGCAAATGATATTTGTAAAGACAATAAAGGTACAAAATGAATGAAGGACAATAACAACACAATATTCATCCATAAAACTCGTCTCGTAACCAAAAACATCTTCAAAATGTGTTTCCTTGGAGTTGACAATAATAATCAGGTGTCACACGGAAGTTAGTAAAAGAAATTTTAAAAGATCATGAGTAAGAAGAAAAATAAAAAATATATTAAAAGAAATATAACTATTTAATGTGATTTGGTCAATCGACATAACCCCCGAGAGAAGATAAGAAAACCAATATATAAAAGATAGTACAAAATATCGAAAACATAACCTTATAAAACTTAATCAATTTTTTTTTTAAAAATACATGCAAGTGATAACGTAATACTTGTGTCTCACGAATTCTGCTTACATAAAAATTTCAAAGCCCTACATGCTATTTTATTATAAGAAAAAGGATTAGCTAATTAAATATGAAGGTTTTTTTTTTTCTTTTTTTTAAAAAAATCAATTATGCTAAGAAATTTCAGGCAAACATGAAACACATTCTATCAAATAGCGACAGAAAATTTGGCTATAAATATTATTCAACGGCTTTCTTTTTTTCAATTTAATGCTATTAGACAAGGATCTAGTAGTCTTTTATTAATATTTTTTTTTTAAAAAATCCTCAAGAGGAATGAATCCAAGCAAGAAGGATACGTCTTATCTCAATTAATTAAGTACCATGAAAAGAAAAAGCTAGAAAACATTACGTATTCTATAATCAGTGGTGGAGTCAGGATTTTGGTTAAGAGGGTTCAAAATTTTAAAGAAATAAATATATACATGATTAACTGAAGAGGGTTCGACATTTATTATATTCACATAAAAAATTATAAATAAATAATATATCTGTCATTGTCTATAATCATCACAAAATTTATTATACACTTATTAAGATATATCACATAATTTCTTGAAAAACAAATGTCATAAATTTTCTATTATATAATTATATTATACGTTAAGTTCGTCTCTAATTTTCTGCAATTTTTTTTAAACATTAGCTATGAGCATATTTGAATAATATAATCCAAATTAAACTATGTACAAATCTCAACCACATGTAAATAGAAAAATATTATATATTTTATGTGACTTTTAGTCTCCTAGTCATATAAATAGAAAAATATCATGCATATTGCATCCATAAAACTCTCGTTTGTACCCAAAAAATATCCACAAAAACTAGTTTCCTAGTTGGACTTTAATATATATGTATATATTAAGCAAAAATCAATGGCTAATTTATGTTTTTTTTTGGTATTGTTATATGTTTTATACATGAATTTAAATCGTGTACACATTTCAACTACTTTTTTAAAATTAAAATAGAAAGACTATATTAATTTTTTTCTATGTCAACCCCTAAGATTGTGACTTGTCTTAAATTATGCTCATAATATATAGTTGTGCCCAAATAAGGAACCATTCATACAATTTGACTTTTCACAATTTCCTCATCTTTGCTTCCCAAGAAGTTTGCAACAGTGCAAAGTCCAATAATATAATTTCTAGCTTTCATTTTCACGAAAGGACGGCAACAACAATATACGCAGTGAAATTTCATAAGTGGGGATTGCGTAGGGTAAACTATATGCAGACCTTACCACTACCTCATAAAGATAGAGATGTTGTTTCCGAAAGATCCTCATCTCAAACATATCATCTTCAAAGGCAGATAATACTAGATATGAAATCAAACGACTAACAGGGAAAGTAAATGATATTTGTAAAGACAATAAAGGTACAAAATGAATGAAGGACAATAACAACACAATATATATATATATAAAGATATAACTACCTCTACTAACCTACTATATATAACACAAGGTCAGACATCATCCTATACCCCTACTGGCCATCTAACCTTCTACCCTGATACGTGGCCTCCGCTCCTTTCTATCTAAGGTATGTCCTTGGTGATATAAAGTTATGTCATATCCTATTTAATCACCTCCTTTCAATACTTTTTCAGTCTACATCTACCCCTCCACGTAACCCCTATATCCAACCTCTCGCACCTCCTAACAGGAGCGTCAACACTTCTTCTCTGTACATGCTCAAATCATCATAGCATAGCTTCGCTTATTTTGTCTGCCACAAAGACCACCCCTAACTTCTCCCAAATGATTTCATTCCTAATGTTATTCCCCAAATGAGATTTTGTTTTTAAAAAAGACTATAGTATAACTAATATCGATGATGTAAGAAATTCTATGCTATCAAAGTTATTTTGTATATATAAAAATTATGGGGTATATATAGCTTAAAAATGAATTTTGATACATATAGTATATTTAATTTGTTTTGTGTCTAATTAAATGATTGAGAATATATATATTAAGAATTAAGAAAATATGATTTTTGATAAAATATATTTTAGGGTTGTCAAAATAAGCCCCCAATAAATGTCAATTCAATTTTATATTTTAAATTTTTATAAATCTCGAATCGAAGTTGGATTTCGAGTTTCGAAGCTCGAGTTTCAAATTGGGATCGGGTCTTGAGTCAAGGTCGGGGTTAGGGTTGGATAAGATCAAGAATGGGGTTTGTATGTCATCTTCAAAGGCTCTCGAATCAAGGTTAGATCTCAAGTCCCGAAGCTCTAGTTTTGGATTAAGATTAAGCCTTAAGTTAGGGTCGAATCTTAAATTTTTTGTCAAGGTTAGATAAGGGTTGGATAAGATGAGGAGTGGGGCTTGAGTGTCATATGCATGTGAAGGCTCTCGAATCGATGTTGGATCTCGAATCCTGAAGCTCAAGTTTCGAATTGAGATTAGGCCTTAAGTCAGGGGTCGAATCTTAAATTCTTTGTCAAGGTTAGATCGGAGTTGGATAAGATCAAGAGTGAGTGTTGACATCCAATTTTTGCCCTCCACAGTACAAATCAATCATCGAGCTTTTAATTTTTTAACAATTTGAAATAATTAGCTTTCGAAAATAAATAAATAAATAAATAAATAATCTCAAATAAATTTCATTTTATTTATTTATTTTAGGAGTCATTATTCATAATTATTTCAGGTTGATAATATTAAAAGCTCTTTAGTTAATTTGTATAATTCGTCATGTAGTCAAATTAGTCAATCGAATTCAATTTTATTACTTTTAATTTGCTAAAATTGTAATCGAATTGGCCAATTTCTAAATTTTAAATCCCTTACCCCTTGAACCCATTTTCTAATCTTCTTCTGGACCTAATTTAATTAATTTTGGACCAAATCTTGGCCGAAAACAAGGAAGAACCTGGCCCAAAACCCCTTCTCAGCCAACCTATACACATGTACACACACATATGCGTGGGGGCCACGCGCTCCCAAATCCCTTATTTTTCCTTCCCTTATTTCCCTCACGCGTATATTCTCACCCTGCATCTCCTTCTTCCTCATCTTCACAAATCGAACCAGTGAACAATCCAGAAAAACGCCAAATGCCAAACCAAAATATTCCCATCAACGGTTCACACCCTTCTCCATACATATGTGTCCATCCCCTATTCCCCGTCACTCGATCCGTACCTCATCTATTTTGGAGTCAAAACGTGGTGCATATCACAACCATCGATTGAAATGGATGGCGGTGATATGGACTCGTGGATGATTCCCAAAGGATGAGGTAGATAATCTTGAATTCAAGCCGAGAATGGACCGGGGGAAAATTCTGATTTACCCTCTGATTTTTTCTTTCCGTTGGAGCCCTATTTTAGGGACTACATATATCATTTTTTGAGCATATGATGAGGAGTGGCGGCTAATCTGGGAAAAACCCTAGAACACTGAAAATCTCACAGTCGTTCTTGACCTAAAGAAAACTCGTTTTTGAGCATATTGTGAGCAGTGACGGATAATCTGGGAAAAAGCCTAGAACATTGAAAATCTCACAGTCGTTCTTGACCTAAAGAAAACGTAAAATTTTTAAGAAATTCCAGAAGAGTTCATTCATTTTGGGGGTCATAAAAGCTAGAAGGATCTAGCAAGGAAGCAAGGGGGCTTGAGGGTGCAATTGCTTGGTGGTGAAAGCTTCTCAAACTCGTCAATGTCTCACTTTGTTAATCCTAAAGAGGTAACATTCTCAGACACTTTACTTGACTGCTATTGAGAGGTTATGTATTTTGTTTTCAATTTGCCAAGTGTGGGCTTTTCTAAGCTTCTGGTCTGATTGAGGGTTGTAATACTCTTTAATTTAATCGAATAAGAGGCTGAAGTCTGGTGTTATAGTGGAATGTTTTTGATTCTGTCGAATGAGTTAGCTGTTGTTGTTGTCGTTTAAAGTTTTACTCTGAACTACTATGTTGTTCCTGTGAAGTGGAATGTTCTTGATTCTATCAAATGAGTTAGCTGTTGTTGTTGTTGTCGTTTGAAGTTTTACTCTGAACTATTATGCTATTTTTGTGATAGTGATAATCTGATTAATAGATGAAGTTCGTTTCAGCTCGATTTTAGATGTTAAGTCACAAGTTTTCTCAAGTCTGCTTGTTCTTGTTCTAAGTTCCATGTAAGCTGAAACTTCCTTGTCTGCTCATGTTATTTTGTTTCAGCTTCACCCTCATTCATTCTGACTTTTGAGGTTCAAATGACAATGACATACATGTCTCCAGTACATTGAAATTGCTGAAAATGTTAAAAGCATGCTTTTGTTCTCTGTTTTTCTTTCATGCTAAAGTGTAGCTGCTGATGTGTGTTGTGTTTTGGTTGAAGCATTTCTAGTTAAGTAAGCTTTCAAACGATCTTGTTTTGTGGTTTCATCCTCGAGCAATCATTTCACTATTTCTAGCTCACATCATCGTGGCCTTTTCTTTTATGATTGAGGGTGGTTTTATTAATTTGCTTTTCTGTTTCATGAAAGTAGCTTTGAATACATAAAAATGGTGTTACACTTTTAATAGTCGAACACACTGTTGGTTTCTATTTACAGCTTCTTTTCTGTTTAAGGCTAGTTTTTGCTCACTTTCTCCTCTGATTCTGGCCTATGCTGATGGTTTGAGTCTATTTACCTTGACTTCTTCCTGAGATTCTAATTTACAGTAGGTAAACGATTGTAGTTTTGATAATATAAAGGTTGATATCTTTCTACTTAGTTGTTACACATTGTTTATAATTTGTTTAGGTTACTGGGTAAGGGTCTTAATAAGTCCCTTGATTTCTGCTCATGATGTTTGTGTTGAAACAAGTTCATTTTCCTAAAATACTATACTATTTTTTTAAGGTTTCCTTGTTATTTATCTATCTCATATTTTTGAAAACTCACTCTTGTTCCCATCCTTATTTTCTGCTTCAACATTTAGTTTTCAAGCCTCAAAGTCTTATGTTGTTGTCTGTTGTTCTGTTTCTTGTTGGTCTCTGGAAAATCTCTCTTTATTTCATGTGCCTAGGTTATATTATTTCTATTTTCCCTTAATTTTTTGATTGCTTTTTACATGCTTTGAGGTTACTATTTTTCTTTTTTGAAAGTTAAACTCCTCGCTCCTAAGTCCTGTCTTTATGGAAGTATAGCTCTAAGGTGCTATTGGATTTAATGTAATCTGGCATTTAGAATTTGTTCACACCCTTTTTTTATTGAGATTTCACTTTACATTAAACAAAGTAGAGAAAATCAAGCCTTATCAGTTAGTTATATGCTTAAAACAGGAAAACATGTCTTAGGCCTGTCTTAGTCTATTTCTCATGAATTTGAGCTGCTGTTGGTATGATACAATTATGTAGCTCTAAGTTATGTCAAATTGAGCTCCCATTTTGTTTTAATGTACTAAGAACACCTCTGTTCTGTGACCCTTTCCTTTTTATCTCCAAAATATGTAAGTGTGAGTCTAAAACTCTTTTGTTTGATGTCTGCATCCTTCTGGTTTTATTCCTAAAATACTATACTGTTTTTTTAGGTTTCCTTGTTGTTTATCCCTCTCATATTTTTGAAAACTCACTCTTGTTCCCATCCTTATTTCCTGCTTCAACCTTTAGTTTTCAAGCCTCAAAGTCTTAAGTCGCTATCTTGTTGTTCTATTTCCTGTTGGTCTCTGAAAAATCTCTCTTTACTCCATGTGCCTAGGTTATATTATTTCTATTTTCCCTTAATTTTTTGACTGCTTCTTACATGCATTAAGGTTACAGTTTTTCTTTTTTGAAAGTTAAACTCCTTGCTCCCAAGTCCTGTCTTTATGGAGGACAGTGTAGCTCTAAGGTGCTATTGAATTTAATGTAATCTGGCATTTAGAGTTTGTTCACATCCTTTTCTTATTGAGATTTTACTTTACATTAAACAAAGTAGAGAAAATCAAGCCTTATTAGTTAGTTGTATGCTTAAAATAGGAAAGTATGTCTTTATGCCTGTCTTAGTCTGTTTCTCATGAATCTGAGCTGCTGTTGGTATGATACAATTATGTAGCTCTAAGTCATGTTAAATTGAGCTCCCATTTTGTTTTAATGTACTGAGAACACCTCTGTTATGCGACCCTTTCCTTTTTATCTCCAAAATATGTAAGTGTGAGTCTAAAACTCTTTTGTTTGATGTCTGCATCCTTCTGGTTTGACATGTCCCTAATTTGTTCAAGTTTTCTGCATCTTCATCTCCTAGAATGTTGTCTTCACTCTTATGAGCTAAAAATCAAGTTTCTGTTGTTGTTTGTCAAAAAGTGATTTTGTCTTAAGCGTCGAATATGTGATAATCTTATCGAAATAAGAATAGAGCTTTGATTAGGAACCTGATCTATTACCTTTAATTAAAGTAAATGTGCAAGTCATATATTTGGCAGTTTTTAAATATGTGAAGGTGTTCA
Source organism: Solanum virginianum (assembly GCA_000787875.1). Taxonomy (NCBI): domain Eukaryota; kingdom Viridiplantae; phylum Streptophyta; class Magnoliopsida; order Solanales; family Solanaceae; genus Solanum; species Solanum virginianum. The sequence continues at coordinate 57,287 of DF360611.1, forward strand.
ACACTTATACTTATGCAATTTGTCCTCCTATAATTCCTTAGCAATCTGTTTTTCTTTTCTGATTATGGTCTGTATCTAGTGCATATGATGGTTTCCCTTGATTTCTATGAAACAATCTAAAATGTGTTGAGTGTTCTACCTACGACTGAATGTGCAATCTCTAAGTTTCTCCTTATATTTCTTGCTATAATATCAATCTTCAGCAGGAGTTTTAGGGCTGCTACTATCATATTGACTCAATCATTGTTTTTCTAGTATGATCTGATCATTACCTGACTGTTAGCTATCGAAACTTCAAGTCTTAAGTTATAAACTGTCGCACATGTCCATAAATATGTTCATTTACATGTTATTGCTATGACTAGTATCGGTTCTCTATTTAAAAATCAGTTTAGTTAGAATTTGCTTGCATACTCCTCTTCCTGAGAGGTCGCTTTACTAGTATGAGTCTTGCAGGCCATGGTTCTTGCTTTCTTTATCGCTTACTGACCTGTATAAGCATGTGAGTTCAACCAAAAATATTACAGTTGTCCACATTGCTTAGGTTAAATTTTTGTGCTCACATGGATATATTTTCGTTTTGAAGTTTCATTCTCTTCTGGAAATCAATTGGTTGTTTAGCTCTAATGTTCCCATTTGGACACTGTTCCGACATGAATAGCCATTGAGTTTGTATGGAGAATCTTCATTTGCTTGGGTTTCCTTTTTATGAGATTTTGTTCCTGTTTTTGGAATCTGGTTGTCTTTCCAGCACCTTTTAAGAGATAAAAAATAGGTTAATTTGCAGTCTAATGGTTGATTCATTCCGATGATAATCTCTATACTAGTTTGAAATTTTTTTACTTTTCTTAATGATGATTCTTGTTTGTTGTTAATACGTGATGTATGTGACTATCAAATGTTCAAATTCTCATTTTTTTCTTTAAATATTAAACTGATATACATGTTTCTGTGTTAGTCCCTTCATGTATCAAAACTTTGGAATTGCAATTAGTCTTGGGGTTTAGTTTTAGCTTTATTGATCATGATGAAATCTTCCTTTTGAATTTGAGTTTGTTTAAGATCACTTTTATGTCTCATTTTTATGGGCATTTCACTTCCTTTCTTTACTGTGTCAAGGGAGGGATTGTATATTTGTGTGTACTTAGCATTACTGAGTCCTCTTTTGACGTGTTCATTTACTTTTTAACAAAAAAAAGTTGTTTGTTTTTTTGGCTATCAAAAGACCTTCATTCCACTTATCTATTTTCTTTCTTCGCTTGATGTGAATGGGACTTGAGCTCATTGGAGCTCCCCTTTGCATTCTCGAGTCATTATATCCTATTGCATTCGTTAAAAGGAAGATACAGGAAAGAAAGCTAAAATATAAGTTTTGAAGGCCAAAATCAGTGAATATAGACTGATATACATTTGATATACACTAGTGTATATCACAGAAAATGTGGGTCACAAGCCCATTAGAAGGTGCAGCAGCAGATGGGTTTAAAGGGCTTAGCAAGCTCAAAACTTAAATTGGGTAGATTTTGAATTTGTACTTAAATTAGGCAGATTTTTCAGAAATCCTAATTTGTACTTAAATTAATTAAGTATTAAATCAGATTTTTTGAAATCAAAGTCATTTTTTCGGGTTAACAGAAATGACGACTCTGCTGGGGATAACAAATTAGGTTCTAACCATTAGATTAGGATTTGTTTGACTAATTATTTATTCGGATTGTAATAATTATTTTGTTTCATTATTTATTTTATTTGTTTAAATTTTGATATTAACTATCATTCGCACGTCATAGCACTTTCTATTATATCTTTGTATTTGGGAGGAAGGTTTTGTGAACTGTAGCCAGATTTTCAAATACTTAACCCTTTTCAAAATAAGTGGCAATTTATTGTTCGTAATGCGTCCAATAGTTGCCATGAATTTTCAGCCCAGGTTGTCCGCTTGGGTTCCTGGTCAATTCAAAACCCACTCTTAGACATCTAGAACAGAGCAGAACTCAAAACCCTTTTTAGGATCATTTGCCTAGGCTAACCCAATACCCAAAGAGGTATTGGGCCCATTAGTAACCACCCTGAGTCTATTTGGCCCACGGCCAATAAGACGATCATACTTATTTGTTTTAATTGAAGGATGTGTAGTAATTTAAACAACTCATTATCACCTGCGTGGGGGGAAATTGACCTATTTGTTTGTCTTGTAGGATGGCTCAAGTTTATGAACCTTTAAAGACTAGAATGGTAACTCAACCTCATCCCTTTCTTAAAGTATGGTGGGCAAGAATGAATGAGTGCGACAAAAGAGAAGTTCAACGGAACATAGGCTATCTCTCCTCTCTAATGGAAATGGAGGCTTGGCCGAATTTAATTGGTACAATGACCAAGTTTTGGGATAGCAAGTGTATGGTATTTTGTTTTGGAGTCATTGAATTAACTCATACTCTAGAAGAAGTATTAGTAAGTTACGAAAGTGTAGGCATGTGCAACAAGAGAAAGTCTAAGCCAGATGACGACATTCTAATTCACAAGGTGTGGGGTCCAAAAGAGATTAAGGAAACATTCCCATGTGTCAATATCGAATGGATAAGTCAGCTCAAAGGACCAAACATCCCGCTTCGAAAGTTGTACTGCCAATTTGGATGCGCTAATGGCTACGAAAAGTTTAAAAGGGCATTTACTTTCGAACAGGCTTGGGAAGAGAAGTGGCTTTTTGTTTTCGCGGTGTGCTTGTTGGGGACTATGGTTTTTCCCCAAAATTTAGGGCACGCCATTCATTCGAGCATGATAATGGTCACACATGCCATCTTGAATGGGGTTCAATATGGA
>DF360610.1:4298-33529 GCA_000787875.1 Solanum virginianum
AACGTCAATGGTTAGCTAAAAGCCTTTTCGGGCCTCAAATTCCAAATCTTGCCCCTAATTTTATAAAATTTTTGGTAGCACTTCCCCTAGAATATAGGCTTCCCCGAGAATCAACTCAGCTCAAAATAATCAACAGTAACAACAACAACAACCCAACAATCAATAACAAACCTTCCCAAGGCCATCACTTCACCAAGTTCTCTAAAGAACAATACTTGTAATTTGACCCTAACCTTCCTTATTCACAATTCACTTTAACAAGCTATTCTTGGCGAAAAAGGATAATTTTGATTTTTTTTCCCAGGTGAACCCGAGAGCTTTAGCTCTTGTTCTTGGTTTTGGTCTTGTTTTTTTTTCGAAGTGTGGAAGAAAGTAGAATGAAGGGATAATTCTTGTACATGTGCCATATATATATATATATAAGAAAACATAATATCTTAGTCCCCACAACCACTTGTGCCAATTAGAAATGAACACAAATTAAGTGGGGAAACCCTTCATTTATCTTCAAGACAACAACTTAGCCATATTCCACTTTGGGTCCCCAAACATTTCCTAATTGAGCCAATTAAGGACATAAAACCCCTAACTTGACTATATAATATTTCAACCAAGATTCTTCATAAGTCAAGTTCTTTTCAACACTTGCAACTTCTAAAGGCACAATGGAGCTTCGGTCACCTACACACTTCCACAACATGGATACATAAAAAAATTGGATAAACCATATTCATATCTATAGGTAAATATAACTCATAAGAAACTTTACCAACCTGTCTCAAAATTCTATAAGGCCCTACATACCTAGAGCTCAACATTCCCTTTTTACCAAACTGAACTGCACCCTTCATTAGTGAGACTTTCAAATATACCCAATCATCAACTTTGAACTTAAAGGTGCAGTTCAATCTCTCCCTTATCAGCCTCTCCTTCTCCAAATCTTCTAAAACCAAATCTAGACCTATCAAAGCTATCTCCTCCCACTTCAAACTACTTAATTGGGGATCTATATCACCTCCCAAACAATACTTCAAATAGTGTCATCCTGATACTAGAGTGGTAGATGTTGTTATAAGAAACTCAATGAGCAGGAGATGTTCATCCTAACTATAACACCTCTCATGTTTTTGGGCTTGAAAAATTTAAAGATAATGATTTTGGAGCTGGTTTGGTCCTACGATCTAGTCTATGACTCATGGAAAAAACCATGGGTCATAGTAGAGTTTATGGATTGAGTCCACTGAGAATGGGAAATTAAAGAATTTCTAGAAGTTAATATATAAATTGACAAGATGGACCATAAGTGAAACCACAACCTATCAAAGGTTTTGTGGAAGGGAGCCTCGAAGGGGCCTAAATGTTTCTAAGTTTGGAACACTTCTACAAAGAGGACCTACGACTTATAAATAGAACTATGGGTCATACTGCATGTTCATGGTTTGGAAGCTAAAAATTCTAGAAACTTAACATTTATGACATAAAGTTTCACAGGCCAATATACGGTCTGTAGTTTGAACCACGACCCCTAGAAAGGGTTTTATGGACGATTTTGATAGTTTTTAATGAAGGGAGTTTTTAACATTTCCAACACATCTAAGTCATTTTGGATCTCTTAACTTCCATAATAGACCTAGCCTTTTTAAGTCCTATTTCTAATTCATTCAAAGACATTCATCCTCAAAATTCTCCTAAAGGTCCTCAATATTTCTCTCTCTAAGTCAAGAATTCTATTGGAACTAGATTTTGAAGGTTTGACCAAGGTTTTTTTATATTTTACTCCTTAATTTTAGGTATTTTCACTTTAGTTATATAGGGATTCATTAGTGGATTAGTCTCATCCATGAATCCCAATCCAAAACTCCTTTTTATCAGAATTTCATGATGATTTCTTATGGGTTTTTGAGCTATGATTGCAAATACTTAGATTGTGATTCCTACATGATGATTATATCTAATTATGCATGAATTATGAAAAATTATATGATTTATGTGATTTTCAAGTAAAAGCATGTGACTTCAAGTATACATGATTAGAGTTTAATGATTTGATGTAGGTTCCTTTACTAAGGATACAAATTGGTTTTAATTGTCTATTTCTCTATAAATCCAACCCAATACATGATTATGACTTGATTGTCCATGAACTCACACTTAGACCTAGTCTCCTATGATAAAGCTATGGATTTACATGATTATGATCTTAAGTTTATAAAAGCATGTTTTATGATAATGATAATGATATAGTAAAGTGGGTGATGAAAACCTCTAATGTTTATGATGATGATGTTAAGGTGGGAATGTCTACCTACACTATTATGAAAAGCAAAAGTAGATGGACTATTCTTACGACATGAGATGTTTTGTGAAAGATTATAATGACTATTTTATGAACTATAAAAGTATGATTTCACTGAAGTATGAACTATGTTGATAGCTATGAACATGCATGATTTATATATGACTTAGCATCGAGAGGGCTTTGGTAGATTTTGTAGTCCTATAAATATGTGCCATCATAGGAATAATGTTCATGTTTTATGCCTTAAAGGCGTGTTAATGAATCCATTTAGCTTTAATGATGGACATTCACCATGCTTGGATAGAGCCTAAAGGTTGGGTTCAAATAATGGTTCTCATCATGCTAAGATAGAGCCTATAGGGTGAGGATCGAGTCTACACTAGCAAAATAGACTCCTATTTTCCATATAGTAGTCTGCATAGTCTTATATGTTGATTATGGTCTTATTCCCACATATGTATGTTAAGATTACGAAAGGATTTTTATGATGCTTCTTCTTATGATCTTAAACTTATATGCTCATGCATATTGCATTTTTATCCTATTGATTATGATTATACATATTGATATTATTGTGATATTCTTTGCTTCATGGCATACTTATATACTTAGTTCATTTCACGTATAAATGTATACTTCTTCACCTACATGATCTAACAATATAGGGACGGACGACGAGGTGACTATTCCATTTCATGGCTAGATCTAGATTCCAAGCTTGACGATTTGTTGGTGAGTTCCCACACTTCGGGAACAAGCCCATATTGATGTTCACTTTATGTTGAGACTTTATCATTTTCTTTTGATGTATATCTTTAGGGTGAGCTAATAATTTATATTCTAGACCTTGCCATGATCTATGATATAGAGGCATGATTTGGACGTTTATGGGTTGATGTATTTTCCCTTGAGAGAGGTTGTGACATTCGTTTGCTTATGTACTTTCTCTTGCTTAATCTCTTATGTATGCTTATTTTACCTTATGAATGCTTATGATATGAACACAAGGCTTAGATGGGATGACCTCGGGTTTCACATTTACCATGTCATGACTAGGCCTGAGGTCTAGTTGGTGATAAAAGTGGTATGAGAGCATAAGGTTTGAAAGTATCCTAGGAGTCCAACATGTCGCATCTATTAGAGTCTTGTTCATTATTGTAAAGCATGCCATATCTATAAATAGGAGGCTATGATACAATTATGAAAACTTTACTTCTTTTCTATTTTATGTCATGCCTTCAAAGCTTCTTAGTTTGGGGTCTGTATTACTGTACTGCTTATGTAGATTGAGTTTGTTATTTGAGGATAAGCAACAATTTTAAGTTGAGAGTGTTGATGTGTTGTCAAATACAAAACTTTTGATGTGTAAAACTTGGAATTTTGTGTGTTCTCAAAGAGATGTTAGTAGATTTGATATGTTTTTATGTTTGTTTTGCAAGATTACAGGGTTGGCTTGATTTTTGGGTAAAGTGTGCAAAAGTTGTAGAAAGTGTTGATATACAAGACACTTTACGGGCCTTGGAAAATTCCACGGGCTACAAAGTTAGTTTCGTGCCAAAATCCATCGAAGGATGATTTTTTGAAGTTGAGTCTACGAACATGCAAACGAGCCTTAAAAATTTCTACAATCCGTAGACTTGGTATCATGCCCTTAGGATCAGAAAGTGAGGAGTTACTAAAAAGTCATCGGATGAAACCCTTTACGGGACGTAGCACTTTATACGGCCCATAGATGGGTTTCATAGAAGCTATCCCCAGAATTGATTGAAAGAATCCACAAAGCCCCAACTACGGGCCATAAAAGACTATATGGCCCGTAAAAGTGCCCGTAGAGCCTACTGACCTAGTTCTCCTAATTCATTTTGGTTTTGTACTTTAAATACTATAAATAGGGTTTTTAGATTAATTTTTGTACTAGACAATACAGAACAGTAGAGAATAGTAGAGAGCTTGAGAGAAATATTGTGAGACTCTTATGAAACATTATTTTGGGTGCTTAATTCAATCTTGTGATTCTTGGTGAAGAGCTTGGATTTATTGTTCTTAATTCTATTGTGTAAGTTCTTAATTATGATATTCAAAATTAAGATTCTTGCATTTACACTGATAATGAGTAGCTAAATCCATAACTAGGGCTGTGGGAACCATGAAGAACTAACAAGGTAAAAACTGGATAATTCGTAATTCTTGAAAAGTATGTATGCATGTATTGATTAATTCTCTTTGGTTTGAATGCTTTTTAACAGTGGCTAGTGTTAGAACATGCATGTGTTACTGACTAGATCAAGGTCGTAACGAATAAGAAAAGACATTAATTAATAGGATTCGATTGATGTGTCTCATCTAATCAACCAAACTAGATCAAGGGGAGGTTGTACTGGAACAATAGGTAAGGGTTAGTAATATCACACAGTGGTGATGGATCAAATCACATAGTGAGATTTACCTCTCGCCTAGATCAAAGGGTTTGATAAACTTAACTTACTGTTTTGCATGATATACACTACAAAAGAATTTGATTATTTGGTAATACCAAGTTAGGGGATCATGGGGAACACAATACCCTAATTACTCTTCATGTTGATCTCACACTTTTCTTAGTTTAGGATTACTTTTCATAGTTTTTACAAAACCCCTTTAGGGAGATAAGTAGGTTAATTCACCTGAATTGCTTGAAATTTCTCTAAGGCTGCCCTATTTCCTGTGGGATCGACCCAAACCTCGGTTAGGTTATACATCTTGACAACAACCACTTTAGCCTTCAAAAACAAGGTGTAGCTTAGGCGACATTAATGGTTTTTTCATAATTTTGGTTTATTCTATAGGTCTTTTAGGACTTTGGTACCAATCCTAAGCCCTTAAATCAGATTATACTCATTCTTTACACTCATTCACTCTCATTATTCACTCAAGCTCAAGAGTTCAATTCCTAAGGTTCTCTCTTCAAAGTCTAGTATGGGAGTTCAAAGCTAGGATTTCAAGTGGGCTTTCAATTCAGTCAATTTCATCCTTATTCTTCTAGTTATCTAAGGTATGTGGGATTGAGTCATGATTCCTTTCAACCATAAAGCCCTTCAAAACTGCTTACTTCTTAATTTATGAATTTAAGCCTACTTTGAATATGAGTCTTTTTAATTAGTGTTGATTTGATCAAGTTGAGTTATAATTGATGTTTTAAATATGATTTAAGCCCTAATATGTTGGATTGCATTGATTTATGAATGTCCCTTTGGTTTATGAACTTAAGCATGGGTAATCTCACTTATGTTTTTAATTATTGATTTCCTTATGATTTAAGTATGGACTCATCTTATTATGCTATTTTAAATATGAACTTCTATTGCCCATGCTATTCTCTCATTCCTCATGGCATATGGATGCATGATAATTGATTTTCATTAGATTTGGGATGTGGGCTAAAACTCAATTATGATTATGACTGTAATTTCAAGCAAGTATGGTTATGACAACACGTGATCACATTATGTTTATGATGTGGCTTTTAAGAAATTATGGGTGTTTACACCATCATGTATAAGTATAAATGAGCTATTCATATGCATGCAAGTATGAATTGAAGTATGATTTGGCTTTTTACCGCAAGTATACATGATAATGAAAGTTGATTTCGCCTTTAAGCCTAAGAATGCATTGTTATATTTTGAAAAGACTTATGCACCTTTTTAAGCACGTATATGCATATGTGTCCTTGTGGGATGTTGACTTAGCACTAAATGAGATTAGCGGTATGGGCTCGATCCAAGGGGTCCTTTTATAAAGTCTTCTTTCTCATAACTATGTACCAAACATAGATTCATGTTATGCCCCTTAAAGGAATGATTATGACAAGGATCTACCTTTGGCAGGAAGATCCCCCCTTTATCTGGTGTGGAGCAGATAATGGAGTTCCAAGTAATAGCTCGCTTAGTCTTATGTCGGTGTAACTAACCCTTATATGTTGAAGTATTATGGCATTCATGCATCATGGATATCATGGAATATTGATATTACATTCTTTCCTATATATATTTCTTTCTATATATGTGCCCTTGTCATCTAACACTGAGTGCAGGCTAACATGTTCATAAGCATTTGCATGCCCCCATACTTAGTACATTCAAATGTACTAACGCATACTTTTTTCTACATGATCTAACCATGTAGGAACCAGAGACTATCTTCATCCAACTTTTGACGGTTAGATTGGATTGTGAGACTTGCTAGTGGTGAGTCCTTTACTCTAAGGACAAGACCCACCTTCTATCTACTTATCATGCTATGTTACTTTATCTCTTTACTTTAAGGGTGTGCCCGGGACATGTCTTGGCCCCTGTCCTATTCTATGACCTAGAGGCATTGTTGGACATCATGTAAACTCTTTGTATGGGCTTGTATGTGTTATTCTTATTGCCTATGGAGACTTTATTTTGTTTATCTTATGATGTTGGTATTATGATGACATGATCATGATGAGATGTGGAAATATGAAAAGTTCTAAGTCCCTTCTATTCCCATAGTGTGAGTCATTTTTACCTGCCCTTTAGTCGCTATATGTTATATGCTATGTGAATCCATGCAAATCCCTATCCCTATGACATCTCTATAGGTTGAGTCCAAAGTCCCGTTCCCTCAAAACTATATGATGGTTGTTTAATTATGTGCTTCTAAACCAATGACATGTTTATGGATGCTATGAGACTTGTTTAGGTACTCTCGAGTTCCTATTCGCCATGTCACTCCTAGGACCTAGGCCTGGGTCAGGACACCACAGCTTATACATGGGCTTATAAACCCACACTTTTCCCATTTTGTTGACTTGTTTGAATTTTCCTTCTGTTCTTGTATAGACTCATAAAGATAAATTGTTACCCTATAAATTTCCTAACTGTGAGTTCAATAATACATAGAAAATTGAAAAACTAAGCTACTATGAGTCCAAAACTAAAATGAAAGATAAAGAAAGGTACAATCTTAGGTTGCCTCCCATGCAGCGCCTGATTCAATGTCACGGCATGACATAGACTACTTGGTTACTCAGACTTCACCAAGTGTCCAAACTTCAACTGTCCTTATCTCTTTAGCACTGCCAAAGTATGGTTTGATTCTCCAGCCATTGACTTTAAACCTTGTACCATCATTAGCCTCTAACTCAAGAGCTCCGTGGTAGAAAATATGTGTAACTTTGTATGGACCCAACTATTTGGACTTGAGTTTGCTTAGAAATAATCTTAGTCTAGAATAGAACAATCAAACGAAATCATTTGGTGCGACCTACTGGTGCTCAATTTGATGATCCTGGTACAACTTCATCCTTTGCTTATACAATGATGAGCTCTCATATACCCTCAATGAAAACTCATCAATTTTGTTGAGTTGGCTCTGCCTTAAATTCATAGCATCATTCCACTCCAAGTTCAGCTTCTTGAGTGCCCACATTGCCTTATGCTCAAGCTCTATAGGTAATTGACAAGCTTTACCATAAAAAAGTTGGTAAGTAGACATACCTATGGGAGTTTTGAATATAGTTTGGTAATGCCCATAATATGTCATCTAGCTGTCGCAACCAATTTGTCCTGTTTGCATTCACTGTCTTCGAAATAATCTGCTTAATCTCTTGATTGGATACCTTAACTTGCCCACTCATTTGGGGATAATAGGGAGTTGCACCACTATGTCTTACCCCATACTTCTGTAGGAGAGTTCTGAACAACCTATTACAAAAGTGGGAATCTCCAACCCTTATGATTGCTTGAGGAGTACCAAACAGTGAGAAGATGTTCCTCTTGAGAAATGTTATGGCACTTTTGCCCTTATTGTTGGGAAGTGCCACTGCTTCCACCTACTTCAAAATATTGTCTACACCAACTAAGATGTACTTATTCCTTATAAACTCATAAATGGCCCCATGAAGTCTATACCCCATACATCAAATAACTCAACAACCAAATGGGGTTAAGAGGGAGCTTATGTTTCAGGAAATTTCACTTTATCTTTGGTACTTGCCACTTGCTTTGTCATAGTTGCGAGCATCTTAGTGAACGGTGGGCCAATAATAGCAACACTACAAGATCTTTTGTGTTTTTCGAATGCCATTATGATACCCACTGATTAATGATGAATGACAAACCTCAAGGATACTCATCATCTGCACCATAGGAATGAAGCAACAAATAACCCTATATGTACAGACACGAAACAAATATGGTTCATCCCAAAAGAATTTCATCAGGTCAGATATGAACTTTTGACACTGGTGGGAAATCATATCAGGTGGTACCACATCACTAACTAATTAATTAGCAAAATCTGCAAACTATGGAATCAAATCATGTGATATGACAAACGCTCTCTCATTAGGGAACGAATCATCGATTTCTAACCCATCTTCAAACTTAGGCACAACACTGTCTTTGAGTCTTAATAGGTCGTCTGTAACTTAATTCTACATCCCCTTTCTGTCAATAACCTCAAAGTCAAACTCTTGAAGAGATTCAATCAACCTTAGTTTTACATCCTTCTTCGCTATCAAGTATTTTAGTGCTAGATGATCTGTATGCACAATGACTTGGGTTCCACACAAATATGACCTATATTTATCGAATGCAAAGACCATTGTAAGTAACTCCTTGATATGCCTAAATTTACACTCTAAAAGGAATAGTAAAGCGGTTGTTGATCAAATATAGAACTCAACAAGAGTTAAGGTCTACTCCACAGGGAATGCGTGAGAATATATCTATTAGCACCCATTCTCTACTGTAATATCTATTTGTAAAACAAAAGTACATAAGTAAATGGGATTTTAAGGTTGGGAACTAGTTAAGTAAAATAATAAAAGGATTTCAATAACTACAGGATTTCAAACAATCAATTAGAAGCTAGGATTGTGTTCCCTATGAAACCCAACTCAAAAGCGAAATTCGTTTAATAAATCCGTTCATGATTATGCATATAAGATCAAGCAAGTTAGTTAACATCTAAGTCACCTCCTAGTCCTTTTTAGATATATTTCATTCCTCATCTCTATCTCAGAACGTATACTCTTAACCCTTGCTATGGGTCCCAGAATACTCTCACCTTCTAGTCTCAAGTACTTAGACTAGGTTATTGACCTTGAATTTCTATTGTAGAGTTCTTTTCCTAATCACTACACCCCTCCCTGGCAAGTAATGAATACAGGCATATGCTTAATATGTCAACTCATCAAGAAAGAAATTAAAGTGAAGAACAATATAATGTATACGATAACTAATCTCCAGATTTACCCCAAATTTGTCTATCTTATGGAGTTGTCATGGTTCCCATAACCCTAGTTGTAGGTTTAGCCTAGAATATTCAGTGTAAATAACCTACAACAAGATAAATAAATCATGATAAGTAACTTACTATTGATAAAGTAATGAATCCACGTATTAAAATCTCAAATAGAAGATCAAAATCCAAGATTTCAATGTAATTAAGAGTGAAATAGTGTTCTCTCATCACTTTTCGTCACCAGCAGTCAATGTTGATTAAAAACAAAATAAAAAAAGTATATATATATATATATATATACATAGGAAAAGCTAATCCAACTTAAAATAGGAAAATAGGGTGTCGGCATGGGTTACAGACGTCGACACGGCCCGTGAGGGCTGACACGGACTGTGAAATGGTTTGTGGTCCTGCACTTGGTCTTCAAATCTCAGCATCTCCTTACGAGTGATCATCACAGGCCATGGTGAGGGTTCATGGTCCATGAAAACTTTCTATGACCCTTGCCTTAGGAATTTTCATCAATGCCAGCATCATCTTCATTACTATAGCCCTCTTCATGGTCCATGGTAAGTCACATGGCCCGTGGAGGGTCATGTGGACTTCTCCTTGCATGGTTTCTCTAACTTTTTGTTGTACTTCTCCCATTTCACATCAACCTCATAGTCAAATATACGACCCGTCTAAGTTTTCACGATCCGTGAAAACCACCGTGGGACTTGCCTTAGTTTTCATTGTTCTATATGCCACCTGGCACTCTCAAGTGTGAGGCTACGGCGAGCCTCACAAACCATCTAGTGCTCCACGAGCCGTGAGAGCACCCATGGTACTTCACTTCACTCTATTTTTCTTCCATATAAGACTACTCGTGGACTTAACTTTACTTCATGTTTGCTTCCATATGCCCAATTCAGGTTCACGTAGCCTCCCACAGTCTATGTAATGCTGCATGGGCTGTGATGGCTTCCACATGTCCACACTTATGCTCCTTTTTAGTCCTTTTCTTGCATTTCACCCAACTCTCCATACCTTGTCCATTTTCCTACAAATTAACATAAAACAAACACATCAAACCAAAATTGCTTGAGAACTCGCAAAAATCCTATATTTAAAATGTTATAAGGGTCATATTTTAATGCCTCATCAGCACCTTCAACTTAGAATTATTTGCTTGTCCTCAAGCAATGACTACCTAACAAAACAATGCATAAATACAAATGCTTAACACAAATCATGCAGTAACCCCTCAATTATGACACATGTGCCTAGAAAACGTGCATAAAATGTGCTTACACCCCAAATAGACCTACACAGATCAAGTCAAACATCATATCATGTACAGTCGACCTGAATAACATTGAGAACAAAGATGAACCAATTATATTAGCAACCAACCAGTGCAAGGATAGTGCCCTCACTACAAAGAAGTCTTACACAGAATATGAATGCAAACCAGAGACTGCAATGTAGACACTCACACTCACAAAATATTTCCAGCTGACACACAAGTATACACCATATGTTTGCCCTTATTTTCACCACCTTGACTCTCAAATGACCCTTTTAGGATCATTTAGGGCTCTTGTAACTTGTAATATAGGCTCGGGCTAGGGTGAGGTACAGTTAGGATCAAAGTGACTAGATTGCCCCTCTAAGACACTACTTTAGCTTGGCACTTTAGGCCCTCCAAACTCTTATTATCGCCCCTATTCTTTCAACTTTCTTTGGCGTTGATAGTGATCTCCATTTTCATTCATTCTTTTTCTTTTCTCTTTTTTTGCTCTTTGTTTTACTCACGGTTACACCCTAAACTTTTCTTTTCTCCTTTTGTCACACAATTCTTTTTATACCTTAGCTTTTCTATATTTTTTACAATAGCCACCGTCAACTTAGGCTTTTGGCCTAGGCTGAGGTTCACGATGTCCTTGGAGAGACCAGGGCTAAAGTAATGATTTACAAATAGACAAGCAAGGTGAGTTGGGTAATTACAAAGAAAAGATATAGTCAGGCTCAACTTTCAATTCAAAGGGAACAATTGCATTTGGTTGGTAAAGTTTTAGGCTAAGTGACTTCCCAACAAAAATATCCTAAGATCACATCCTAATCCAATCATTCAATTGTCTTAGTGGGACTAACCAGGCAAGTTCTAGCTCGCAAGTGCATCGATCGAACAAAACAAATAAGCCCACACACATGACACATATCCTACACTAGTCAGCAATAATCAATACAGTCTTGCTTCATTCATCAAGATGCCAATGATATAATATATACAATGCTTTCTAAGAATCGTGCAAGTTAGTCAGGACGGGATGCATGCACATACATGCTTTTTGAAAAAAAATTAGATTGGGCATTTTTACAAAAACATGGGTTACTATAGACTCCTATAAACACTTATATCTACACAAACAACACAACCTAAACATGCCAGTTTTACTAGATAATACACTTGCGAGGAAAGAAACATGGTAAGAAAAACTCCCAAGTGGCAGGATGCCCCACCCCCTCCAAAAAGCTAGTACAGTGCCCTCTCTGCACTATAGCTAGAAAACAAAGTACAACAGGGAGAAGAAAATACCTAGGATGCCGTAGGCATCACTTGGCCCATTGGGGTAGGACCCTCTAGCAAGGTCCTTATCATCGAATGTCGCGCTGGGTCCAAAAGTGCTCCTAGAAGCCCCCACTTTTGCTGCCTCTAGTACACGCTGCTCCATTTCCTCTTGTTCGATGGCTGCCCGGTGCTTGGCCCTCATGACCTTACACAGTTTCTTCTCCTTCACTAATTATGGATCAGATGGAGGACTAACCCATTGACTACACCTCTTACACTTGTCCTTTCGCTTGGGCTCATTAGCAGCTGGTACCGGTGTGGCAGTTAGGGCAGGTGAAATGCCTCATGCCTCACCTAGAGGTGGTGCCACTATCGAAGTGTTGAAAAGGTTCATCAAAGATTCTGAAGGCAGGACTGGTGTAGTGCAGTTGTACCAGGCAGTCAACAGGGCAATTTGGTTCTTTATTTTTGCTACTGTCTACATAATATTTGTCACCTCCATCCCTGATAGCCTACCAAACATATCATGATATACCCCTCCAAAGTATTAACTTGGCTCTAGAGGGTGAAAATCTAGCCTCTAAGCTCAGCCAGGAGTCGTTCTTCTGTTTGGTGCACATGAGAATGGACCACCTGAGGCATCCTTTCTACCAGTTAATCAACAATGGCCCGGGTCTGTCGTTGGTCTCACACCAACCTAGAAAGAAACTGATATGGGACATATATATACCTTTGCTGCTTCGAAGGTGGTGTACCACTGCCCTCGAGTTGCTCAGAAGCCTCGCCTGACTATGGGGCTGCGACGAACCCCTCAAATGGCAAGGGTTATTGCGAGGCAACCTAGGGAAACATCACCAAACCACTTGGCCTATGCGTTCTCATCTGATAGAGAGGGTTGTGGGCATCTTTAATTAGCACAATGTTGACCCCTTGGTTTGGAAATAACTTCTGGTCTAAATAGTAGGTGGCAGGGACACAAACCTATTTGCGTAGGTCTCGAATCAGGCATGGGAAGGGCATTCCAGCTCTGTCATTCAAACTCGGGTCTTATATCTCTATGAAAATGATCCAACCCACTTCAATCCATATTTACCTATAAGGCAAGCTATCAATAAAGCCTGCGATGGTTGGAGCATGTTGTCATTACTTGTGGGCCATAGCCTAGAATGCACCACCGACCACCAAACCTTGGCTGTAAAGGTAACAGAGGCCTCGGCAATTGGGATCCAAGGGTTTGTGACCCAAGTTGGTCCAGCACCTTGCATTGCAATCCACTTAGCTATCTATGCCAATATAGTGATTCGAGATGTAGGATTTGACATTCGCTCCTTGTCAGTGGCATGTTGGTGTCTGATAACATATAAGCCATCTAGTAGGGCTCTGTAGTCTGGGCCAAAGAGGAACCAGTTTACGGTGGTCTCAGAGATGTTCACCTGTTTGGCCCGTACAACAACATGATCAAGTGGGGCCAATCTAAGGGTCATCTGCTTTTTTAACTTTCTAGAACTTCCACCACTAACTCAGTTCAACAAACTAATGGCATAGTTTGAGTAGAATTCCTAAATGATTGCAGGCCCATAGTGTCTGGGTTTTTGTGCCATCTATCTAAACTGATAGGAATCCAACATTGCTTTGATATCAGTCACCCTGTCTAGTTGATCCATTATGACATAAACCTTAGGAATAATAACCTGTCGTTAGAAGCCCCTGGAGCCCTTGGTTAGCCCTTGAGTGAAAATCTCTTTAACGCCTGGGATTGTCCATCGAGGTAGCAAAAATATTATAAGTAATTCGCGTTATTTCAATATCTAGCATTCGGGAGACAACATAATGGATTGCCTCATCATCACTATCCTGGAGTTTGACCTCGTCGGGCTAAGCATCATAGTATTATTGGTCACCCTCTGGGATATTTTCCTGTTCGTCCTTCTTCAGGGTAGCCTCCTTCTCCTAACCACCCTCATAAGGGACCCCTTCCTCAGACTGGAGAGCTAAGGTGTGACTCGTTGCATGAGCCCTTGTGATGCGAAGGTAGTAAGGGGAGACATTTTCGATGTACTGAACCTTGAACCCTCCTGAGGAGTCATCGCCTAAGTCACTCCTAGTCTGTTGATTAGAAGACACTATTGGAGAATCATCAAAACGTGACTCAGGCTCCTCCCTAGGTTGGGTTGACTTTAGACATGGGCCCATAGATCCTGCAAGCATCAAAAATGGAGAAAACGATTAGAAATTCCAGAACAAGCATGTAAACGCACTAACGGGTACTCAGACTTCCCCTGTACCAAAAAAGTGACAATAACCCTTAAGAGTGGCATCAACTGGTCTATCATAGGGAAATTTTACTTAAGGAAAGTGTGGAAACACAATTATAATCAACCATGAGACACAACACAAGTATGCAACAGAGAGCACCTAGATGGGACCCTTTTCACTGACCGTGCAAGCTTGCACGGAACATATGGAGGTCAGTAGAATTTAACTTAGGCTGGCAGTGTAAAGGGTACACCTAGATAGACACCTCTACACTGACCGTGTAACATGACATAGACCGTATCAAGGCCTATGGAAGTGAACTTGGTCGATGCATGGAATTAACCCATTCACGACAGGCCTTATGCAGACTGTACCGAGGTACATAGATCGTGCAAGGGTGCCATAAAGGGTTCCTTAAGAATACACTATTCAAGGGCTCAAACATGGGATACTTTATGGTCCGTGTACAGTCACACGGTCGCCAAAACACTTGGAAAAGAATTACTAATAAAATAAACTTTATGTGTTCTATTATTTTATCTTTTTCTAAAACCTAAAAATCTCTCTGTTTGCTGTCAAAACCCACTGGTCATAATATTATCGTCTACTACATAACGTTAAAAGCATATTGTATCACTTCAATCTCGATCAACATATGACTTCCTAGGGTTATCATATCTCTGCCCCAGAACTTCTAAACGTATTTCTCAGCAGCTAAATCTCTGGTTTCAATCTCTAAACTACAAATTTCAGGTATGTTATCTCTTCTTCATTTCTTTTTTCTATTCTTTGATCTATCGCTTAACTTTACCCTATTTTCTTATTTTATTCAGTTTAGATTTTAACAGATTCAATTTTGTAGTATATTGTGTATTTGAAGAATCATTATACATATAAAATAGTGTTATTTTTAGAAAAATACTAAGACGAGATCATTCCACTGTTCTTCTCTGCTTCATGATTTTTCTTCTTCAATAGACAACAAATTCCCTTGTATGGAGAGTTATCTGATTCTTGATAGATTTGTTGTTGATTATACAATACAAAGATTCTCTATATTGGTGTCTTGATCAACTTGTACAATAACAAAGGTGTATTATATACTACAAGTTGAGTAACTGTTTTGTATTATTAATGTGCTACATGCATTAATCAATATATATTTTAACATCACTGATTCACTTATATTTGGAGTGTTTGAATAGTGAATTAGAGATACTAATCATTGTGATTTAACTTTGATTATCGACAAGTATCTCTTTTTAGTACGTAATCTGGTTCTATTAACCAGTAAAGTAGGCTCTAAGGCTTAACCTGCAGTTTATCCTAATGAATCGTTTAACCATGTAGAAAATATTGAATTTTCAAAAAAAGAAATTATGTAGCTCATCTTTTATCCTAATATGTGTTCTCACATGAGCAACATAGGCAGTAGCCATTGCACTACTCTTCCAGATTTCATGTCTTCCTCCTAATGCTCTCTAGTTCCTGTCAATCCATTAGCTATCATTTTCCAAATCTTCTTAGTATAGTCACAAAGTAGATAGAGTTTTTCTAGATTCTACATTGTCCTGGCACATAGTGCAGATTCGATTCACCTCGACTCCCTAATTTAAAGGGTAACTTACGTGGTTATCTGGTCATTGATTATTTACGTGCTTTTTTTAGATGCAAACATATCAACTAAATAGATTACAGAAGAACAAAATTTATAAACGGTAGATAAGAAATAAATCAAAAGCGAAAAGTTAAGGATATCTTAATGATAAACGAGTCAATTTGAAGGGTCATTTATGTGGTTGTTTGATCAATGATTAACTACTAGCTTTTTTAAAAAGTTGTCATGTCAATTTATTAGATAGTCAATGAAATAAATTATAACTGATAGATGAGAAAGGAACCAAGATTTGAAGAGCTAAGTGTCACGGGCTTAGAACTTCAACTAAGACCTCCATGCGGCACTAGTCGATTTTCTCATGACTCTTTCATGATCTTGCAAATACTAGTAAGTCTTTCAACTAAGACCATTAAGGGAACTCTAGACTAGAGAAGACGAGAGAGATTTTATAAGAAAAAAGACTTGTGCACTATTTGGAAAATGCTTTAGAACACTTAATTTCCGTGTGGTTGGCAAATGAAATGGCCCCCTCTATTTATACTACTCCTAACTCCTAAGGGGCCGAAGTGCAAATAATATTTACTTGACAAGTCCCTCTATAATTACACTTTAGTCCACTTTCTAGATTTCTCTACAAGATTTTATACAAGTCTAGAGAAGTCTACATACTACAAGAAATATCTACATGGTTCTAGAGTCTCCCATAAACCACCTGGAGGCTCTAGATTCTTCTCTTTAGTGCAAGAATGGTGGCACGTCATGACATAAGGATATCCAAAGATAAACTTCAAGTTTTGAGAATGTTTTTTAGTTTCGTTGCTTTGTATATTGTATTCTTCACCAATTTTATTAAGTTTGATCCTTTTCATTTTCTAGTTTCTAAAGTATTATGTGCTCGTCAAATCACGTTATGCATAAATAAGTATCTAGAAAAAACTAAATCATATAATGATCACTGTGCTTTATTTTTAATGATTGAAAAGTGTTTTTTGCCAGTAATTAATCTAATTTTATTAACTAGTAAATTAGGCTTAAGACTCAAGCTATTTGACCTAACAAATCGTATAATCATATAGAGTAGATTGAATTTTCAAAAAAGGAAACTATGTACTTCATCTTGTGTCCTAGTAGATGTTCTCACACAAGCAACTTAGGCAGTCTCCATCTTACTATCAAAAGATTCTATTTTGCATCATCTTTGCTATCTAATTGTATTGGAACTCATTTGATGCAGAATGACGTGGGACCCAAAATGATCGTTTGAACTATTTTTGGGGTTACTTTTTGCTATTTAGTAAGTTGGGGGTTATTTTTTTGTCTATTGAAAAGTTCGGGGTTATTTTTTGTATATGATAAGTTTGTTCCCTTTAGATTTGGACTTGTAATATTTGGGAAAAGGAGTTTGAAAAATACATAGAATTCCAAAAGGAAATTAAGCACTGGAAGTACAGTGTTCTAGCCCCAAAATCTCCCGATCTCTCTTCCATTTCTCATTTTCCAGTCAATCTCGACATCAGTTGGTATCAGAGCTTATGGGTTGATGGCGGATGTGAACTATGGTCATGGTGAGGGCCATCGCCGAGGTCGGGGTCGTAGAGTTAATGCCGAGGAAGACGGACCATCGAATCGCCATCGAGACTAACGAGACCTAGAGATTGCGGTGATGGGGAGACAGATCCGAGAGTTGGAGCGCCAACTCACCGAAGTAAGGATGGGCTCTACCAACGGAGAAGAGGAAGAGGAGTTGGACCCCCTTGACTCCTCTGCAGAGGGCGACGATGATGAGGGATTCAACTCGTGGGGGATTCCGAATCAGGGTCGAAGCCAATGGCCATGGCATGAACCTGACCAGCCCTCTCAAACCCTAGGGATGAAGGTTGACCTTCCAGAATTTGATGGTCAATCTCATCCTGACGAGTTTATTGATTGGTTGCATACCGTCGAGAGGGTTTTCGAGGTAAAAACTCTGAGCGACTATCAGAAGGTTAAGTTAGTTGTCATTAAGTTGAGGAAACATGCCTCGATTTGGTGAGAGCACATGAAAACTAGGAGTGTTCGAGAAGGGAAACCAAAAATTCAGAGTTGGAGTAAGATGAAAAAGAAATTAATGGCCAAATTCTTACCCGTCCAGTATAGGCAGGAGGCTTTTATCGTGTACCACACTCTTAATCAGAGGGGTATGTCGGTGGAGCAGTATACCAATGAATTTGATATGTTGCGGATGCGATATGATGTTGTTGAGGAGGACGAACAGATAATTGCTTGGTATCTGGCTGGGTTAAAACCAGAGATATCGGATGTGGTGTATTTGCAACAGTATTACTCGTATGATGATGTGTGTCAGCTGGCATTGAGGGTCGAATCGCAGTAAAAGAGAAAGGGTATCAGTCAATCGAAGTACCAAAACCATTTCTCAGGCACTGAAACTAGCAGGCAAGAAACCCCGTCGAATCTTAAACCTGTAACCACAACAACTCCAAATCCCAGACTCCATCCAAAGACAGGAACAGACCAGCATTGGAGGCACTATGGCCAACCGACAGTGCTTTAAGTGTCAAGGACTAGGACACTTGATTGCCGATTGTCCAAACCGACAACTTGTCGCGCTAGTTGAGGAGGATATAGACCCGGCGTATGACGATTATGGTGAGGGCAGTGGGGATAACCCGACAGAAAATAGGGAAGTCATGTACGCCAATTCCGGTGAATCCTTAGTAGTTAGAAGAGCAATGAGTGTGGCTGCCCGTGATGATGAGTCATGGCTGAGGCATAACATCTTTCATACCAAATGTACCAGTGGGGGTATGGTTTATAATGTGATCATTGATGGGGGCAGTTGTGAGAATATGGTGTCCAACATGATGGTAGAGAAATTGGCGCTCAAAATCGAGGACCACCCGCAACCTTACAAATTAGCTTAGTTCAAGAAAGGTAATGAGGTAAAAGTATCGAAGCAGTGCCTTGTGAAGTTTTCAATTGGAAAGAAATATGCTGATGAGGTCTAGTATGATGTGGTCCCTATGGACGCCTGTCACCTTCTATTAGGGAGGCCATGGCAGTTTGATAGAAGGACGAAGCATGACGGGTACAAGAACACCTACACATTTCAGGACAAAGGTGTTACTGTTACCCTCGGTCCTTCGGATTTGAGGAAGGAGCCTAAGAGTTATTTGCTGTCTCATTTTGAATTTCAGAATGAGGTGAAATAGATGGCTGAGGTGTTTGTCTTGGTCGTGACAGAGGCTAATGATGACGATCCCGAACTTCCACCGTAGGTCAGGGCATTGGTTGAGGAATTTGCTGATGTAGCACCAACAGAATTGCTTTTCGGACTGCCGCCCATGTGGGATATCCAGCATTGCATTGACCTCGTACCAGGAGCGGTTATTCCCCATAGAGCCGCTTATCGCATGAGTCCTAAAGAGCACGAGGATTTGCAGAGACAAGTGCATGAGTTGTTGAGCAAGGGGTATGTGAAGGAGAGTATGAGTCCATGCGCGGTACCCGCCTTATTAGTTCCAAAAAAAGATGGTTCATGGAGGATGTGCATTGTCGAGCAGTTAACAAGATCACCATCATGTACCATTTCCCTATACCCCAGTTTAATGATTTAATTGACCAACTACATGAAGCGATAGTTTTTTCAAAAATTGACTTGCGGAGTGGGTATCACCAAATTCGGGTTCAACCCGGAGATGAATGGAAGACTGCCTTCAAGACCCGAGATGGTCTCTATGAGTGGCAGGTAATGCCGTTCAGATTATCCAATACGCCAAGCACTTTCATGCGCCTGATGAACCAGGTCTTTCAAGCTTTTATTGGCCACTTTGTGGTGGTTTATTTTGATGACATTCTGGTGTACAGCTCCTCTAAGGATCAGCATTTGCGGCACCTGTGACAAGCCTTTGAGGTTCTATGGGAACAGAAATTATATGCCAACACAAAAAAGTGTCACTTCCTCACTGATGAGGTGACATTCCTCGAATACATAGTGTCCAAGGAAGGCATTCAGATGGACCCAGCTAAAGTGAAAGCAATCACCAGCTGGTCAACACCGACAAGCATCCGTGGCATTCCTCAGATACGTAGTGTCCAAGGAAGGCATTTGAATGGATCCAGCTAAAGTGGAAGCAATCACCAGCTGGTCAACACCGACAAGCATCCGTGATGTCCAAAGTTTTCACGGCCTGGCCTCATTCTACCGAAGATTCATTCGCAATTTTAGCACCATCATTGCACCCATCACTGACTGTATAAAAGGAGGTCAGTACGTTTGGACCAAGGAAGCCAAGGCTGCCTTCCAATTGCTGAAGAAAAAGGTAACCGAAGCACCCGTTCTGATTTTACCAAATTTCGAAGAAATTTCTAAGGTTCACTGCGATACATCGGGCATGGGTATTGGTGGCGTGTTAAGTCAGCGAAGCAGACCCATGACATTTTTCAGTGAAAAGTTGAACGATGTCAAGCTCAAATATTTGACTTATGAAAAGGAGTTTTACGCCATTGTCAGAAGTCTCGAGCATTGGCGGCACTACCTCATTTCCCAAGAGTTCATCCTCTATTCCGATCATGAGGCACTGAAATACATCAACGGACAACACAAATTGAAACCGAGGCATGCCAAGTGGGTAGAGATCTTGCAAGCTTTCAGCTTCTCCATTAAACACAAGGCGGGAATACTGAACAGTGTGGCAGATGCACTAAGTAGGAGGTATGTTCTCATTTCAACCATGCGAGTGCAAGTGGTTGGATTTGATGTCTTTAAGGATTTGTATGGGGATGATCCTGATTTTGGGGAGATATGGCACAAGTGCGAATCCCACCAGTCTCAACAGTTTGTTCGACAGAAAGGTTTTCTTTTCAAGGGGAACAGGCTCTGCATTCCAAAGTGTTCTTTGAGAGAGGCAGTTATCACTGAGGAACACGCTGGAGGAATGGCAGGACATTTTGGGGTTGATAAGACACTGGCCTGGCTACAAGACCAATTTTACTAGCCTAAAATGGAGCGAGATGTGGCCCGATTCATAAAGAAGTGCAAAGTATGTCAAATCACCAAAACGCAGGGATCTAATGCAGGCCTGTACCAGCCTCTGCCCGCCCCCATAGCCCCATGGAAAGATGTCAGTCTTGACATTATTCTCGGGCTGCCCCGAACAAAAAGGAACAAGGACTCAGTTAAGGTAATAATGGACCAATTCTCAAAGATGGCACACTTCACTGCTTGCAACAAAACCTTTGATGCATCACAAGTAACCTATTTATTTTTGCAAGAAATTATTCGATTGCATGGCGTACCCAAAACTATAACCTCGGATCGAGACCGATCCCGAACTTCCACCGTAGGTCAGGGCATTGGTTCTGTTGAGGAGCCTAGTCAGTGACAGCCCTTGCCAATGGGATTTAATCCTA
Source organism: Solanum virginianum (assembly GCA_000787875.1). NCBI lineage: Eukaryota > Viridiplantae > Streptophyta > Magnoliopsida > Solanales > Solanaceae > Solanum > Solanum virginianum. The sequence goes on from DF360610.1 coordinate 25,689, forward strand.
CCACAAGCAGAGTTTGCATACAATAGGTCACGGAATTGGACCACTGGCAGGAGCCCCTTTGAGGTTGTCTATGAATCCAATCCCGTCACACCTTTGGAGCTCACACCATTGCCTGTTGACAAGCAATTTAGTGGCGATGCCGAGGAGCGTGCTGAACACATCAAGCAGGTGCATTCACATGTCCGTACACAGATTGAGAACTCAAACAGAAAGTATAAAGAAAGAGTAGATAGACGCCGCAAGAGGGTGGTGTTTAAAGCGGGTGACCTGGTGTGGATTCATCTCAGGAAGGTACGATTCCCTACTGGCCGGCATGGCAAACTATACCCTCACGTCGATGGATCATTTTGGGTATTGGAAAAGATCAATGATAATGCCTACAAGATTGATTTACCGGGTGAGTATAATGTGTCGGCTACTTTTAATGTGGCTGATTTGTCCCCTTATGTCACTGACAACGAGGGTGAGTCGTCGAAGGAAGAGTTACCTGATGATGATACGACAGATTCGAGGATGAATCTTTTCTTAGTGGGGGAGGATGATGTAGAATGACGTAGGACCAAAAATGATCGTTTGAACTATTTTTGGGGTTACTTTTTGCTATTTAGTAAGTTGGGGGTTATTTTTTTTGTCTATTGAAAAGTTAGGGGTTATTTTTTGTATATGATAAGTTTGTTCCCTTTAGATTTGGACTTGTAACATTTGGGAAAAGGAGTTTGAAAAATATACAGAATTCCAAAAGGAAATTAAGCACTGGAAGTACAGTGTTCTGGCCCCAAAATCTCCCGATCTCTCTTCCATTTCTCGTTTTCCAGTCAATCTCGACATCATCATTGACTAAAAAGGTAGTAAAGCTCAACTAGGTGCAACCTTAGAGTTTAACTAGTTGTGTGTATCTAATTGTAACAAGTTATGTGCATCTTATTATTTTTCTTTTTATTTATTTTTAATTTAATTTTTATGCATTCTCCCAGGTTATGGCACCTAATAAGCACTGGATGCAACTTGTTGACAACCGACTAGATGAAGCCTATTTAGTTGGCGTATAAAAGTTTTTGGATAAACAGGAGAAGAATATGAGATACGGTGTCCATGTGTCAAATGTTGTAATACAACTTTAGGAACTCATAAAACAGTTGAGACGCATTTGCAAGTATACGGCATAATTCGAAATTATACTTTTTGGTATCACCATGGGGAACATTTAGGTGAGCCATTATCAGAATCTGAATCTAAAGATGAAGATGGTGATACTGTAGAAGAATGTGAGAGAGAGGATGAAAAAAGTTGTGGACCTCTAAATCATAGTAATGTATTTGGATTTGGGGGTGGAGTAAAGGCGAAAGACTTGAAAGGTGGAACTTCTTCAAAGTTTGAATTAATGTCTGCACTACATTCAACTCGTGAGGAAAATAAATCCTGGAATGAGGAAAATAAATCCTTAAATGAGGAAAAAAAATCATTGAATGATCGTTTGTCTACTTTGGAAGAAGAAATGAAAGAAATAAGGAAAATGAGAGAGTTCTTCGTTGCTCAACAATCACATGGCCCACCAACGACATCACCCGTTTCAACTGAATGACTATTGTTTTTTTCCACTGACCAAGTAACAAGATACTCAACTTTTTAATTTATTTTGCTAATTTTCATATAGTCATTGTGCACTTAGATTAATTCTAGAAAAAAGAGATCGTAGCTAATCTTTTCCAGATAGATGTGCCTATAAGCCACCAAGTGAGAGTTACTTTCTGTATGAGGTAGCTACAGACCTTAGCAAAGTTCTTCCTGTAACTATTCTTGAATATGTTGAATCTCAACTCCAAATGATTAACTAATATGAGAGAATGATGCATTACTAGAAAAACAGAAAGACGCAAATCAAGAATACAATGCTTTTTGTAAGCTCCATAGTTTGTTAATTTTCTGGATAACTAGATCGGTCAAAGAAACTAGTCAGGTAGGATAAAAACAATACTGACTTTTGCCAGTGGCCAGGTTTGAGTTGTGATGAGGAAGGTCATGTGCTTGTTCTGGAGTTGGACGGCAAAGCCATCTCTGGAGGCATTGAGAACTCACGCAGTCTCTTCGATTTTAGATATATTGAGAAGCTCTATCTGGCTTATAATGCCCTACACTTGGTTCCAATACCAACAGAATTTTACAAGCTCACAAACTTGACATACCCTGAATTTGTCATTTGCTAGTTTTGATGGGCAGATTCCAATGGAATTGTCCAGATTGACAAAGCTAGTAATTCTTGACCTTTCTTCTTATATTGAATATGTAGATTATCATTCCTATTTTTTAAAGCTAGAGAGCCCGGATTTGAAGACAATTGTTGAAAACCTAGCAAATATTAGAGAACTTTACCTTGATCGAGTGAGTTTCATTGAAGGGGAGTGAGTGGTGCTTTGTGTTAACTTTGTATCTACCTCAATTGAGAGTCTTGTCAATGAGAGACTGAAATTTCAAGCTCTCTTGATCCAGTCCTTTTAAATCTTTCTTTCTTTCAGTAATTAATCTCAATGACAACAACTGGTCCACTATAGTTCCCGATTTTCTGGCAAATTTCACAAATTTGACAGCCTTAAGTGTCACGAGGTGCAACTTGTTTGGTCTATTTCCCAGTAAAATCTTTCAAGTACAAACTCTACAGCAACTTTATTTATCTTTCTATGAAAAACTTACAGGAACTTTACCTGAATTTCCACATAAAAGTGCATTAAGGGAGTTGAGGCTTGGAGGAACAAGTTTCACTGGTTCGCTTCCAAATTGAATTTCTAACCTTCCAAGTTTAACCATGCTTTACTTATCTGAGTGCAATTTCGGTGGACCTATTCCATTGACAATGGCAAATATAACGAACTTATGTCAAACAATAAGTTTACTGGCTCAATCCCGTTGTTTCATGAGGCTAAGAAGCTTAGTTGCTTTGATCTTTCTAATAGGAATGGTCCGCTTTCTAATACCTCGATGTCTATTCCCAAAGGCTGACCATATCCGAATGTTGAATTTAGGGAGAAACAAACTAAGTGGCATTATTCCTGATACATTTTTGACCAAGTGCAGTTTGGAAACTTTGGACGTCACTAGAAATAAAGATCCCTAGAAAGGTGTGAGTTTCTGGAAGTTGTAGACATTGGAAACAATAAGATAAGAGATACTTGGTCAGTTATGTTGAAAAAATTACCCAATTTGCACATCCTAATTCTAAGGTTGAACAAGTTTTATGGAGATCTCCAGTGTCATATAGCTAATTAAACATGGACAAAGCTTCAAATTGTGGATATTGCTTCCAACAGTACCAATAAGAGATATTGCTTCCAACAGTTTCAGGGGAGCACAACCCCACTACTTGCAATCCAGGCTCTGTTTTATAAACTTTCTCCACAGCTGCACAAAAGTCTTCTCCTTATGTTCTGCAGCTTTTGTTGATGTTTTTGGATAATGCTCGATGAAATTTGAACTACTTCTGAGGTGAGTGATCTACTTGATTGTAGTTTGAAATTTACATGTATACAAATAGTTATTTATCATTTTGTTAATTTTGTACTTACAGATTTTGAAGATTGAAGTTTCAAACCAGGATAAAAGTTTAGAAGAAGATGCACAAAATCATTATCAGTTTGCTACAACTATTATGCAAAACTTGGCATCATAGTCTAACTCGAATGTTAGAAGAGTTTTTTTAAGAAAATATTTGAAACTTATTAACATCATGGGATGTAACCATTTCATTATAATCAATCGCACTCGTTATCTCTATCTTCTTTTTGTCTCTCCATATCTTTATTATTGTATCTAGAGTTTAAAAAGAAATTAGTATTTATTGATGATCCTTTATTCGTGTGATATCCTTTGCTCTTGGACAATTGGTGGTTAATCTAGGATTAGAAATGTCGCTCATCTCTAAAGAATATTTTAGGTCCAAAAATGTCACTCATCTCTAATAAATAATAATCTAAGACTAGAAATGATATGTTTGTCTCTAAAACTAAGCAAGGACCAGGTCATTCTCGTCTCTAAAGACATTCAAGGACTAGGTTGTTCTTGTTTCTTAAACCAATTAAGGACCGGGACGTTCTCGTCTCTAAAGATTATTAGGAGCAAGTTGTTGATGATAGCTAAAGAGGTCTAACCACCTAAAAATATGACATTCCCAGGACCATTTAACTGCCAGTTATGCAGTCTCTAAAGGGATTTTAGCTACCTTATTTTCCCTCGTCTCAAAAAACCATTTAACGACCAATTATTCTCCTTCGTTGTTGCTCACCTTTAGTGCAAGAGGCTGTTACGATAGGTGCTGACCAGCTTTTTTAGGTCTCAATTGCTTATTTGGGACCGGATTCAGACTTTTTGGGATCAAATTTCCAATCCTTCTATTTTTCTTGTAATGTTGAATTTTTTATGTATCACGAGCTGCTTTCAATGTATCCTGAAGCGGCGTCTTTCAAGGGATTTTGGTAAATTAAAAAAGGGTAGGGGTAAAACGAAATTTGCTCCTTCCACCATAAAATTTATGTAAGTTATACAAAAACAAACTAAGATTCTATTTATAAAGTTTGAGAATTAATTTTCTTTTTTCACTAAAATTCAAACTTCCTTAAAATCTGAAAATTTCGTCAAGGTTTCATTGGGCAGTGCGCCAACACTAGTACTTCAAGAGTTTGGTCCTAGCAGGCACACTCTGCCAATCTATGCCTAGCTGAAGTGATAGGCTGAGCCGACACACCACTAGTGCCGCCTAGCACAAATTGCTCTTGCAACTCGTTTGCATGCTCCTTTGAGTTTTGTCCAAGCCATTCTCCTCTACTCTCACTTTTTCGTGCTCACTTCTTCAAACTCCGTGCATTCACTAATTGATGTTTCAGTGCAAAATAAATGAACACATAACATAAATAATAGAGAATTGTAAGTGACTAAGTTTCGTTCTTGAAAAATAACAATTAAGAAAAGAAAAATAGAGGCAAACAACAATATTTGTATTTTAATAATTTGTACGAAGGTTACAATCTTTATAAAATTTAATGAAAAAGATGTAATCCTCTGATTCTTCTCCTCATGATCATCAACTTAAGAGATTTGATTTGTTCTTGAATCGAAGAAATACTTGTTGAAACTTCACCACGAATACTAAGCCAAGCTTTAATCACAGCCACAAAAATAGGGGAATTTGCGGCTTACAACTTGGAGACAAAACTCTTTTGTATGCGGAAGACTTGCGGATAAGAGCAGAACTTTTCTATGTATTTATCTTCTTCTTGTTCCTCTTCTTCTCTTTTTCTAGTCTTATCAAGACCCCTTTATATATTTGTAAACTAGGGTATGGGGGCATTTTGGTCCTCAATTAATTTTAGAAGACTTTGGGCTTGAAGAATATGAGTTGCGCTTATCTTGTCAACTTAAGAGACTAACCCAAATATAATTTGAACTTTATTTAAGTCATATAATTTTGAAAAAAGTACATAAAATAGACCTAATTTGAAATTATTTACCCTTAATAGACTCAATCTAAACTATTTACCTTTAATAGACCCATTACCCAAATTATTTACCTTTTTACCCACTTACCCTTTTTATTCGCACACTGATGTCATGCTGACATTGGCATAAATATATGAAATATATGCTGGCAGTATATATATACCATAGCGATATCATATAGAATGAGCTTAGTACTTTGTGATACTCAGGCGGTATATTGATACCCAATTGTATATAGGATTTTTTTTAAGAAACAAATAAAAAAATTATTAAACTCTAAATTAGTAGAAAATATATTCATTATATACTTTGTCGGTATATTTATACCATATCGGTATCATATAAGATTGAGCTTAATCATCTATGATTGCCTTTTAGTATATGTATACCCTATTGGTATATCATACAAGCAGGTGCTTGTGACACCCCCGTGAAAAGACCAAAATACCCCTAGAATTGACCATGCATGTAACACATCTTCCCATGCTCCATTTACAAATCTGAGACTGGATTTGCGATCAGCGCAAAAAATTAAGTGGAAAAATGATCTCGATTCGAACTTTAAGCAACCCAGGAAATTAAAATTTTTGCTAATTCTTTCCGGGCAGTGGGGTTTTCGCGCCCAGGGCGCGACGCGCCTGGGACGTAGAGCCACACTTAGAAAAAATTGAAGAATTTCGACGGTAATTTGATTCCATGAAAAATGAGAAAAATATACATGTCTATGACGCGCCTCAGACGCGGACATGTATAAATTTTGACCTCCATTTTTCTTTTAATTAAGGAAGGGTAGTTTCGACTTTTCCACCCTCCATAAGCCTAATATAGTTGGTTTTAACTCTAAATCAACCCCAGAACATACAAATTCACTCGCATAATTTCAAAAACCTCTCCAAAGACTGAAGCTTAGGATCAAGAACTATTAGGACACTCAAGAATCAATCCAAGCAAGCTCTTCCAAGAATTCTTTCCTCAGGTATGTAAGGTCCTCCAAAAAAGTTATTTTTATTATTATTTTGGAATCTAAAGTCCCCAATTTCATACAAGCGTCTGGTTAAGCTGTAAATCAAGAGTTTTCATCCTGTATTAGTTAATTTCATCCAAAAGTTGGTTTATGCACTCCTTTTGATATGAAATCATGTCTTTTATGAATTTTAGTATGAAGTTGCATTGTTGTATAATATTTACTGTAAAAGGTATAGTCTTGAGAATCTTGAATCTACTTCAATAAAAGAAAAACTAGCATATGTATAGTTAGAATCAAGTTAAAGAGTATTTTCTTTGAGATTTCTTTGCACTTTAGCTGAGTAACCTAGCAAAGTGAGAGTAGAATTAATTACTCAAACTCATAAACTATGTAGCTAATATAGGATAGGATTGTACCACGCTACCTTCCTCATTAGCCACTTAGATGGCCCAGTTTTGGGATGGATCCACTTCCCTAGTTCTTCGTCCCCTACTCCGGTAAAGTACGGGACGGATCTGGCAGCGTGGACAAGACGTTGTATCACCATGAAGCTCATGGTGGTGGTTGTTGGTTAGAGAAACTCCCCAAGCTAAGAAAATATGTTTTATTTACAAAATGTCAACATGTTAATTTCAGCATACTAAGTATTTATTGTTATTGTTATTTCATTATGAGTTGTGTTTATGTCTTTTTGAGAAATATTATGCAATTCTGAATTACTATTTTGGGCATCTTACATATCGTGCATTCCACGTATTAGCGTCCTTAGGACCTGCATCATTTTATGATGCAGATGCAGGTGACAGAGTTCCTCAGTTGCTGCTTCGTTGAGAACTAGACAACTTCTAGTCATTTGGTGAGGCTTCTTCTCAATCAGAGGCTCTTGAGTTACTTATGTTTTATTTCAGCATTTATTTTAGTTCTAACTACTTGGGGCTTGTCCCAGTAGTCCTTTCAGACAGCTTTAGTAGAGGTACCATAGATTGTGTGTCAGTATTCTGGTTCTAGTTCATTCAGTTATTGCTTGTGAACTTTTAAACTCAGTTTATGCAGACAATTCTTGTTTAGCTTGTTACTTTTACGACCTTTCCACTATTGTTTAAGTCTTCCGCTGAGTAGGTAGTCAGGTCAAGTGGCTGTCCTTGGGACCAGAAATGGTTTCCAAGTGCCGGCCACGTCTAGGATGTAGGCTCGGGGCATGACAATGCTGACATCAGCGTTTAAATTTTAATATTAAGGGGGCAAAATTTTTATAGTATGGGGGTACAAAATGTAAAGGGGTATATGAATGTAAATAGTTTTGCGTTAAAGGGGTACAATCTTAGTTTTCCCTATAATTTTAAGAAAAAATAAACTCATGCCCCTTTAATGCAAACTATTTACATCGATA
>DF360610.1:33639-52304 GCA_000787875.1 Solanum virginianum
AATATACCATTTTACATTTTATGCCCCATGCTATTAAAATTTTTCCCTTAATATTAAAATTCGTGTGCTGACGTCATGTTGATGCCAGTACCCACCTTGTATGATATACCAATAGGATATATATATACCGATAGGGTATCATAGAGAATTAAGCTCAGTTCTATATGATACTGATATAGTATCAATATACCAATAAAGTATCACAAAGAATATATTTTCTCCTAATTTAGAATTTAATAAATAAGTTTGCAACTTAAATTATTCTCTTAATTATTTTATTTATTAAAAGAAGATCTCAAAATTATATGATATCGATAGGGTAGCAATATACCAATAGAGTACACAAGAATATATTTTCTACTTATTTAGAATTTAAGAAATAATTTTGTAATTTTAATAATTTTCTAGTCCTACATGATACTAATATGATATAAATATACCGATAGAGTATCACAACGAATATATTTTCAAGTAATTTAGTGTTTAATAATTTTTTTCTTATTTATTTCTTTAAAAAAATAACATAACCTTATATGATACCGATTAGGTATCAATATACCGCTAGAGTATCACAGACGATTGAGCTTCTTCTATATGATACCGATATGGTGTATATATATACCACCGAAGTATATTTCATAGTATTTATCTTGACATCAGCATGACATCAACACAGCATCAAGGCGATGTTAGCATGATGTCAGGCGAAATAAAAGGGGTAAGAGGGTAAATAGTTTGGATTATGGGTTCATTAAGGGTAAATAGTTTGTATTGAGTCTATTAAAGGTAAATAATTTCAAATTAGGTCTACTTTGTGTACTTTTTCCTAATTTTAACTTAAATATTAATCCAGCCTCATTAACCAATAACTTGACTTGGTCAATGTACCATTAATTTAAGATTTAATCCACATTTAATATATGTTGATCAATAAAATTTCACTATCTACAAATGCCCCCTATTTCAAGGCTTGTCAGGGTGCTTGAGTTGTTGAACCTTTAAAGACAAGGCTCGAAGTATTCATGAATCAAATATTTCTATTTTTTTCGTAGGAAGTTTTTCAAAACTTTCCATATTTGATTTCAATGGTGATTTTTCATAATCTGACTCCAATAAAAATTTTCATAACTTGATTCCTATGTAATTTTCCATAACTTGAATCCTATCAAAATTTTCAAATTTGGTTCCTAGAAAAATTTACCATAATTTGATTTCAATTATGGGTTTTTCATAATTTGTAGGAAAATAATTGATGTATTTTTTATATCTATAAATATCATACTCCCATGGAGGCTAATTGCTAATTTGCAGCATCGTCAAGCTGGATCAGATCCATCTCCATTAGGTAATATTTATTTTCTAATTTTTGTCACATTTTTTTCAGCTCAGCACACATGTGGTAGAAATTTATATGTTGTTGTAGAAATATCAAAATCATGATTCGTTTGATTTTCAAAATCTAGACTCATAAATCTACAACATATCCGAAGATTAATGTCAAAATCCTTCTCAATTGTCAAAAATTAATTTTTGATTTTGCTTCTCCAGATCTGATTTCTTTTTACAGCTTTATGGAGTCTCATCAAAATGTTCGTATCTTGGTGTAGGAGCGTCCAAATGATAAGCAACTTGATTCTATAGAAAGTAGACTTTAAGGTCTACAACATATTCAAAAATCAAAGCCAAAATCCCTATTAATTGACGATAATTGATTTTTGAAGTTGGTCTCCAATCTGTCATTATTTCTTTTACAGATTTTGGAGTCTCACCAAAACGTCCGTATCTTGGTATATGAGCGTTCGATTGGCGAACGACTAGATTCTATAGAAAATAGACTTCAATCTCTACATTATCTCCAAAGATTAAAGCCAAATTCCTTAATAGAGGACCAAAATTAATTTTTTGTAAAATTAGCTACACAATCAACTTTGGTGTGACTTTGGACAACATCATGAGTTCACTTCTTTGCGTTTTTGCCAAAGAGCCGCATATTGATTTACATATTGATTGAGACTTCTGCCATCATTCACACGGAGAGAAAAAAATACAAAACTATTAAGCTAGTAGGATCGTAGTTATCATGATATGCGAGGGAGTATATGCCACACTTTTCACCATGTCGATTTAAAGCTTTGTGTTATTGACATTGTAAGACACATCACCCTTTTTTATTATTTTTTTGCATGGATTCACAATAGATTGCAAACCATCTCAATATCGAATCAAAAAAGTATGAGGGGTAATCCAAAATTGGTGAAGAAATACTTGGTGCATCTTGGCTTGTAGTCACGATTTTATCAACGAGTCACACTTAATGCATTTTTAAAGTAATTATGGCTTTGGTAGTGATAAACACACTTAGTACATCTTTTTTTTTTTGGAGTTGTGTCTTTAGCAATGAACCACACTTAGTATATCTTATCTTGTAATTACGGCTTTAGCAATGAACCATATTGTGTGCTTCTTCCTCTTTAAATTGTGCCTTTGTGTCTCTTCCTCTTGGATTTCAACTTTGGAGAGAAAGAGACCTTGGTGTAATCTTTTCTAGTTTTGAAGAGAAACTAATTGACACATCAACTTCATAAATCATACTTCAAAATATGCCCCCATGTTGAAGATAGAGGCTTGACTATGACTGTATCAATTCATAAAATATTTGAAGTGATGATGTTGATGAAGAGATGATGCAAACTTGATAGAGGCATTTAAAATGAGTTGGCAAGTTTTTTTGGTGTCCAATCTCTTTTTTTTCTTCATACTTAGATTTTTTATAAAGGAATGACACATCAATTTTTTTCTTATCATTGTTGATGTATAAATACTCTTGCAATTTTTTGAAGCAATAAAATATATTTACTTTACACTTCAATATAAAACATGTGGATCTTTTTTATTGCCTAGACCACTTATTTAAGGTTTTTAACCAGTGAATTTATTTTTTGATGATATAAATTTAAACTTATGCGGATCAAGAGTAATAATTTAAAGATTTGACTCATTTTATGGAGCTTTTATCACTTGAAGACTTAGCTCGAATTTGATGAGCTTCACTCTTGAAGACTTAGCTCGAATGTGAAGAGCTTCGTAACTAGAGACTTAGCTCAAATTTGATGAACTTCATGACATGCATTTTAGGCTCATACATTGAGGAGCATTTGACTTGAAGACTTTTCTCTAATTTGATGAACTTTGAAACTTAAAGATTTTGGTTGAATTTGAAGAACTTCATGGTATGGATACTTAGTTTGAATTTTTCTCGAATTTTAAGAGCATCATAACTTGAAGACTTAGCTCGAATTTGATGAGTTTTATGACATGCATTTTATGGTCATGCGTCGAGGAGCATTTCTACCTATATAGACTCTTCAATTTCAATTTTGAACGGAAGACTGTCCTTATTCTCAATATCATGCACATTTTCTTCATGGGGCTCAAAGTAGAGTAACCCACGATCTCTATCTATAGTGATACTCAATTTCATATCAAGAGTATGAGTTTCTAGTTCTTCAAATGATTTAGGTTTTGTGTCTTGCATTATGTAGCGAAGATCTCAATGCATACCTTGGATGCATATTTTGATGCCAGAAGTTTCACTAAGGCGATCTTTGCAATTAAGGCTCAAGATCTTACAACGATTAATGAAGTCAATGACTTGCTCATTATTCCTTTGGCGGGTATTGGTAAGCTCTATCATGCTTACAACACGTCTTGTGCTATAAAAATGCTTAAGAAATTATTGCTCCATCTGCTCTCAACTGTCAACAGAACCAAGTTCAAGGTCTATGTATCAGTCAAAAGCAATTCCTGTGAGTGATTGAACAAACTACTTAACAAGATAATCATCACATGCTCCAGCATAATTGCAAGTTTCAACAAAGTGTGCTATATGTTGTTTCAGATTTTCCTTGTCATCAAATTTTTGCAGCTTAGAAGGTTGATAGCCAGCATGTATCTTTAGATTATCAATTCTTTGAGAATACAGCTTTACATATGTGAGTGGAGAGTTAGATATGGATAGGAGTGTGCAAAAACTGAACCGACCAATAAATCGAACCGATAAAAACGTTACTGGGTTATTAGGTTATTGGATTTTTAATGGTTTTTAAAAAAAAATTATTAGGTTATTGATTCGATATCGACTTTTACTATTGAGTTACTGGGTAAACCGATAACCCAATAAGATTATAATAATTTACTATTTTACTCCTTCATAAATATTAAATATTACTCCCTTCGTCTCATATTACTTGAATTTTTGAGGCTTTTTTCAAGGTTCAGAATATTTGAATTGTTCAAAGTTCAAGGTAAATGTTTTAAACTTTTCCATATTTGCCCTTTCATTTATTGAACTTTTATATTTTCTAGCATATAAATTACATTATGTACAAAGGACAATAGTGAAAAATATGGTGTAAATATTGTCTTTGAATATTTTTCTTAATATGTGTGTATTACTTCACAAATTCAATTATTTTGAGATGGATGGAGTAGTAATTTAATAGTAATAGGACACTATAGCAATACTTTACATATTTTAATCTTTATAGTGCTTAAGTGATTAGTTATCCACTTTAGTATTTTAGTTTGTAATTAACAAATTGTAGTTTTTGCAAGTTTGTAAACATAGTTTTTGTACTCTATCTGCTTTTTATTAATGCGAATTTTCATTATCATTCTTATCGGGTAAACCAAAAATCGAGTCGTTAAGGACTTAAAATTGATAAATCGAAAATCAATAAAAATTATTTTATTGGTTTCTTATTGGTTTAGCATATTTAAAAATCAAAAACCAATAAATCGAACCGATAATATACAAAATTGAACCGAACCGACTGATGCACACCCCTAAATATGGACTCTGATTTATCTTTGATAGTCTCCATGATGAAGTCTTTCAATTGGTCAACTAGAATTAGGCTTTCGGGAGACACATGGAACTCCTTGATTTTTTGTTTCTTGTCTTGTGAAAGACTCTCTTTTCTCTTGCGTTTGATGAAGCTCTGCACATAATCGAGTGGATTCTCCCTCTTTCATATTCTCCATCATATTTGTCAACTTGGTAATTTGGATATCTTGACCTTTGATGTACCTAGATAGGCCTTCAACCGCTTTCATCAAATTTGCAAGTTGTTCTTTTCTGGTGAAAGTTTCAATTACCATCACTTGCACAACCATCGTAAAGGATGAAGAGTAATGCGGAACATCACTAGAACATAGCTTGAATTGAGAAGTAACATGAGAGAAGATCATAGTAGATCTAGCACTTAAGACATCACCATCTTCATGCATGAAGGGATCATTAGACTGACAGCGTCATCCTTGTGACAGTCTTAGTCGATCCAAAGTTCTTTCTACTACCTCAGCGATGTCTTTCCCTTGTTCTAGAACATACAAAGGGGATATTCCTTCTTTTGGAGAAGACAAATGACAAACATGAGATGATTTAGGTGGTGCTTGAAGCGTTTGTTGTCCCAACATTTCAGCTTTACTCCTAATTTGGGTTACAATCTCCATGGAAATTTTCAAAGCATTTGCAGAGTCAATATACTCAAAAACATCATATTTAAGTTGATGGCCATTGCGGTCATATTAATAACTTTTTGTAACATTAAAGAGATCAAAATTTGGATCCAATAGTTTTTTTGCAGATACGAATTTCAAGTTGACCTTTTTGAAAGCGTCTCGATGTTCTTGAACATTAATTTTTTTTTGAAGAGAAGAGATGAGAGGTAAAGATTGTCCCACTAGGCATGCCAATTTGTAAGCGACTAAGCTTCATTCCTGAAAAATAACAATCAAGAAAAGAAAAATAGAGGCAAACAACAATATTTGTATTTCAAGAATTTGTGCGAAGGTCACAATCTTTATAAAATCTAATGAAAAAGACGTAATCCTCTGATTCTTCTTCTCACGATCATCAAATCAAAAGTTTTGCTTTGTTCTTGAATCAAAGAAATACTTGTTGAAACTTCACTACGAATGGATAATCAAGTTTTTATCACAATCAGATATATGAGAACTTGCGACTTACAACTTGGAGACAAAACTCTTCTATATGTGGAAGACTTGTGGATAAGAGCAGAACTTTTCTATGTATTTCTCTTCTTGTTGTTGTTCTTCTCTCTTTTTCTGGTCTTATGAAGACCCCTTTATATCGTTGTAAACTAGGGTATTGGGGAATTTTGATCTTCAATTAATTTCAGAAGACTTTGGGCTTGAAGAACATGAGTTGGGCTCATCTTGTCAACTTAACGGACTGACCCTAATATAATTTGAACTTTATTTAAGTCGTATAATTTTAATTTAAATATTAATCTAACCACATTAATCAATAATTTGACTTGGTCAATGTATCATGAAGTTAAGATTTAATCCACATTTAATATGAATTGATCAATAAAATTTCACAGTCTACAAGAATATCTTAAAATAAGAGGTAAAAATGGACACAAAATAGTAAATAATCATATAAATATGCTCTAGACCATACATCTATTTCATTTTCAATATATAATGCAGTTCTTTTTTATCAAAACAAATATGATACATTTACAAAAATATTTTAATTATATATATAATTCACTTTTAATACATAGTACAATTGCTATAGATGACAAATATTTTATAAGTAAGATATACCAAGATAATAAATAAAAAATATATTTAAGAGCAGTAAATATTTTGTAAAAAGAATTCGAAAAGGTAATTATTCCTTAAATGAATAGTATCGCTTTGAATTATAATTCTTTTAAACTATAATTGTGCATAGTAAATTCATAAAATATGTTTACCTTATTACGTAACTTTCATTTATTGTACCATAAAAAATTATAAATTCTAACTTGAAATAATTACAGAATAAGCAGGCAACTCTCCATCAACATGCCTGCTTGAGCTGCCTACTTCTTTACCGCTATTATATGAGACCCACAAAAATAATTTGCGGGTTCATTAATTTAATATTTTCAAAGCAGTTTGATTATATTTCTTCAGCTGCTCCAATTATGATTTTACAATATTAGTCCTAATAAATTATTTTTGTAAGTTTCTTAATTTAATATTTTCAAATCAGTTTGATTATATTTCTCCAGCTGCTTCAAATATGATTTTTACAATATTAGTCCTGATAAATTATTTTGCGAATAAACAAGTAGCTCTCTGCCAACACGTCTGCTTCTTCGCCGCTATTATATGGGACCTACAAAAATAACCAATGGATTTTTTAATTTAATATTTTCAAAGCAGCTCCATTATATTTCTTCAGGTTCTAAGTCTAATAATTAATAACTTAAAATTTTTTAAATACATCTAAAAAATCTATTCACACCACAAAAATTGAGATAAAAAAAATTTGTTGGGTCTGTACAAACACGAAGCTCGTGACTAGTATATTAAGAAACATGAATAATGAAAAGGTTAACACATAGTTACAATTACACTATGTTGCAAACAATAAAATATTTATAAAATTTGTTTAAATACAATGTTAATTTAATTTGATTTTAATTTGACTTTTTTTTTAATTAAACCAAATAAATCATGATAGATTTACCAAACACCAAGTCAAGCCAAATCACACTACTAGTCAATTTACTTTTTCAATTTGATGGACCAATTAGGTATTGTTTGTTGGTATCCTTTGACCACCCCCAATTGAGGCATTCCAGTGACCTGGTCTATCAAATACAATTCTTTTTGTCGTTTTGAAGAGTTGTGATTAAATAAAAAATTTAATCAATGAAGGATGCTACCGTCAGAATATATAAAACTATACAAAAGAGAAAAAGATTCATGCATAAATTACATACTACTGTCATTTTGTAAAGGAAACAAACTGGTAAATAGACAGATTTACATGGATTACTTTTATCTTATCCATAAACCCCAACAACATAGGCAATATATGTTGATGTGGATGTCACATAATGTAACATATTCAGATCAACAAGATCAAACAAAATTGTGTAGTCTAAATCCAAATCAAATTATATTACTCATGATCCCGAGTTATTGCATACAATATCAAAGCCACTTTGTGGATAACATTTGGCTATATTGTGGAGAAACTTAAATGTTCTATTGAGTTTAGACAAATCTCATATCATTAAAATTGACAGTAGAAGAAACCAATCTACGCTTAGGCCAATCAAATGAAACATTTAACAAGAACGTCAAGTACTTAATAAAAGAAATGTATGACAGGCTAGGCACCCTCCATTGTCAAATACAAAAGTGATGTTCAACAAAATACAAAAGTGATGTTTCGTGCGAGCCTTAAATCCTAGTGATGCATTATAAAGTCATAGGAACCTAGAAAAAAACTGAACAATAGCATTCGTGGGCTAGCATGCTACTTCCTCCGTCCAACAATACTTGCCCACTGTTGACTTTGCACACTTCTTAAGAAATTAAATAAAAGCGCAATGTTAACATATCACCCTTTGGATACAATAAATACAATAACTTAAACATACAATAGAGAAATGACTATAATTAATGATAAAAAGTAAATTAGGAAATAAGTGTCGATAAGAGTAAATGAAGAATTAAATTTAAAATTATCTGTTAATTTCATAAATTGGACAAGTATTGCATGACATCTATTCTCAGTATAGTGGACAAATAAAAATGGACACAAGGAGTACATGATATCAACAAATGGATAAAACTGATTGGCAGCATCAAATTAACAAAACCTGACAGCTAATGTATTCGAAGTTTGTGCTTGAATAAGATGATCATCAATGAACAAATGCAACCAAGATCGTATTGTTCTAGGAATACTATAAGAGTTGCTAAAACAGAAGTATGAATCTTGGAACATTTTTTACCAACCCAAACAGGGAAAAGAAATTACAAATCAGCAAAGACATGATAAGTTTGTGTCTGTACAACGGTAAGCTTCAGGGCAGCTACAAATGCAGCAACTGACACGCAACCAAAGACGACAATATTTAGCCAATGCCAACTCTTCTGTAAGCTAGATAACTTGTTTTTCTTAGCAATAATGTACATGTGGTTTGGGAGTATGAATGTGAGCGGAATCGTGCTGGTAGCACCAGTAAGGCTCATGAAGTTCCCCAGGAAAGGTAGCAAAGCCGAGAGGAAAGTAGTCATGATAAGGTAACCACCTCTGACAACCAGTCTGAATAGAATATTTCGTGGAGCCAAGGCACTTCCTGCGATTCCATATTTAGTATCTAGGTACTCATATGTTGGACTTGCAAATATCTACAAGCAGCAGCAAAGTAACAACTATTAGGTCAGAATAATCAACTGAGGAAAGTGTCGGCCTCTTCTTCAGTAAAATGAAAAATATAGTTACAAGGTGATTATTACGTGCAAGGTGATGATAGCTTGGAAAAAAGCAGATAAGTGAGCCACTCCCAACAACCAAGCTGGACCGTCAACATTGTTGAGCAAATAGGACGAAACGCCAGAACCGTAAGCCCAATACCCAATGTAAGTGACAGCATGCATAGGCACCACTCCCACCGTGAACTGAAAGTTAAGCGCTTTCACCATGTTTTTAACAACAGGTTGTCTGATTGTAGCCTGTTGCAACACAAATTTAAGAAAATTGGATCAAAACATAGGTTGAAAGAAAACGAAGAGCTAACAGAAAAGCCAGAGAGAAGTCAACAGAAGTATTCTCCAAAAAATAACTCTTTTTCCATAACCCATTATTAAAACATAATATTTCTCAATCAGCAAGCAACACCAACGAAGATTGGGAGTAAATTTTTGGAAATACAGATGGCCAGACATTTCACTTCAAATTCATTTGAGTTTATCCAATTTGATAACGAGGAAGTCGTTTCAATCTGAATCCAATATCAAATAGATAATAGTAGTCCTGCAATGCTGCAATCGCTGGTTGAAATTTCAGATTACTAACTGAGCATAGGTAACAGATATACATATCCTATAACCTCACTGGAAGGATGTAATCGTGTCATTCTAACTTCAAATTCATAACAAAGGATGGAAGTCATCAGAAAAGTTGGTGGACATATATGCAAACCTGTATCTCTGGAATCATTCCAGTGTTAAATGCGAAGAAAAGGTTTCCAATCGCACCAATCATTGCCCAAATTTTGTTGTCTCCTGATCCTGGAATATTATAGTCGCTAGGAGGTGCCTTTACACCTGCAATAAGGAACATAGACACTTCAGATCTTTTTGCCTCTGAGATGAGCAAGACAATACTAAAGTAGTTCTTCAAACAATTCTCAAGGACCAACTATTGACAGACTAATGAAAGAAACTGTAGGCATCCTAATCACTCAATAATACCAAACCAAACCAAACAGTCTCCATATCCCAAAATCATGCATGTGATTAATATTATAGACATTTATCATAAAGTACAGGTTCATGTCAAATTTGTAGGGGTGACACAGTCCTAATGCTATGATAAGTACAAATAAACGAAGATAATCAAAAGGTTCAAATTCACTAAGTGAGCATGACAAAATTTTGGAAAAAATTAAAAACATTTCAGAAGGTAAAAGTAAGAAACATAAAGTAAGGAAAAGTTCAAATTATTTCCTTTGACTGGTCTCTAAGAAAAAGGTGAGAGATTGCAAAAGATATTATTCCATTTGAACCCATCTGAAACTAGAAGGGAATCTCTCATCTTACAGAATTTCGCAACTCCTTCATTGTAATTAAATTTCGCCATGCATATCTATCTCCCTATAAGAGGTGGTTTTGGGGCCAAAAGAAAGATTTCCTGCAACCATATTTCCTCCTCTTTGATATAACCTTTGAAAGTTTAACCCTTAATTTTGAACACCATAATTTTTTTTTATTTATATAAAAGCATGGTGCTTGTGCATCAAGGAATACTCCAATGTGACATCAACTACATATCAGGTTTGCAGACAAAATAAACCCCTTCATGTGTAGATACCTACATGTGAACTATTCTCCTCATATGATGATTAAATGGCAACAAATATGATATTTTTACTACCATCACAAAGATTGCTTGCAGCCTTAGACAACATAGAACAGTACAGATAGAGGAAACATGGCTGATAAGGAAGAACAAAATCCACCAAAACCCCAAAGAATAGATCCAAACTTTTAAGGGACTGCTGGTGGGTAGGAAAGCAAGTTCATATCGCCTTCATAATAGCTCAAGTGACTGTTCCTTGTGAGTATTGAACACTTTCTAGAAATGAATGAATGAAAAGGCAAAAGTGACATGTTGCACAGATAAAATCTAGATGCCTTTCCATGTATAATTTTGACAAACTGGTGATATTTGACACTGGGATGCACCTCAAAATTTCTTATGCAGCAAATGCTGGTCAGCAAAGAATAGATATCTGCTTATGCAATCAATTTAACAAAAATGATTTTGTTAAAAAAGCATTAGTTTTCTTTTGAGAAGTTTGTTTTTATAATGCAGAGAAAAACAAAACCACATGATGAGCAACGAGAGCGTGAAAATCTTTTTAATACGCAACTTGACTATGGCTTGTCTTACTTGACAAATGGCAATATTCAGTACAAGTCCTGTCAATTGGCACAAGGCTTTTGAATCCTATAAAACTGTTTCAACATTGATAATCATGATTTTATGATCTAAGTATATCATCAAATTTTATCCTCAATGAATGTGTAGTCAATAGCAACTTAGAAGGTAATCATCAATAAGTCAGTATTCAATTTTGTCACAATGAAAACAGCCTACTTTACAATTTTCTCATATCATATGTAGTTCTAGTGTTAATTTCATGTCATTACATGTTCTACTTTATTAGTGATGTGACTTGGCACATGCAGACAGTGTTCTCTGATAGCTAGTCAAACATTAAAGGAAGTAGCACGCATACCATCTTGAACGGACAACATGAATGCTATGACGAGATACAGTATCATGAATAGTGTTGAAAACCCAAGCCAAACCCTCAGTGCTGATAAATGAGGTGTTGCAATGGCAAAGAGGATGCATGCAACTCCAGCTATTGCTATAAAGTGTGGCAGCTTTAGCATATGGTCATCCCTAAAGAGCAGATAGAAAGCCTAGCAATCAACTCAAAGAAACGATGCATCAGAATACTTTTAGAATTTATATTTCACTTCAAAGCCTAAAGAGATAAAAAAAAATTCCAAGATTTACTGAACTCAATATTTGCAGGGTGCAATGAAGCAATAAAGAGCCAACACAAAAAAATGTATTCAGTCAGTGATATCTCTATTTGTCAATGCCTTGCCACCTTTCTCTTCTCTTTATCTAGTAAAATGACATCCAGTTCACCATACCTAAGTATCTGAAGAAAAAAAATAAAGTTTGCCTGAGGGAAGATATGTCTAACCTTTAAGGCTGAACCACTCATGATGACATATCCAATATTTATCAAGAAGAGATTCGCATATTGTAATGCCCATATAAGCAAATAAGCTGTCCGACCTGCAGCAATAAAATAAGCTCAATTTAAATTAAAAGGGAAGAAACAGTCAAGCAATAAAACAAGCTATTGATGCTGAGAGCTTGAAAATCAGCTGGTTATGATTTCGTCATTGTTCATACCATACAAAAATCCGGCAAGGTCTCTATATCTGATATGCCTCTTGCCTCCAACTTCATGTAGCTTGGCCATAAGACAACTTGCATACAAAGACACAATTGTGGACAAAACCAAACCAACTACACCACCAATCCAACCTAGAGGAACCATGATTGTGCCAGAGTATCCCAGTGCATACGCACTGTTGACACCCATGCTCAGAACAACTCCCACCTGAAACCATGAATCTACATTCCACAAAACAAATCAATCAACAAAAGAGTCAAATAGCATTCCTGCCACTGATAAAAATTACAAAAAAGAAACTACAATAAAAGAAACAGAAAACACCCAAGTTCTTTTAACTGTAATGATAGATCAGACAACCTATTTTTAGAGCTTTTTCAAAGAGACAAGCAGGAAAATGACTTCTTTCTCATTCTTCATGACAGACCAAAAATGCTCCATCCATAGAGGACATTAGGCAAAGAGGTGCAAGGGGGTTGCCACAAAAATTATACCTGTAAATAGGGCTTTTTTGTTTTTTGCACATATATAAATAATCATTTTCTTAGCTTTTCGTTTTTTTCCCCCAAAGAACTAGTATAAAACAACGATGCTGAAAAAAAGGAATTACAAGAATTTTGATATACGTTGACCCCAAGAAACTATCCGAATAGCTCTTCGGTTGTTAATATGCAAATAGCTTCAGAATTTCTGAAATTCCTCGTATTTTTTATCAATTAGAATAATATAGACGGCAATAAAAGATTGGTTAGAAAGTGGGAAACAAACCGTTGCTAACTTGATGGGCAGTTTCAGGAATGATAACAGAAGATTGGTTAGAAAGTGGGAAACAAACCGTTGCTAACTTGATGGGCAGTTTCAGGAATGATAACAGAGGCGTGATCGTCTTTTTTCTCCTTATGAAAATCATCGTTGTGGTCACTTTCCATTATAAGCTTTTGTGGTTGAAGAAGCAAAACTCCTTCCTCCTCTGCACTTTCCAAAGCCAGCCCACACTCGTTTTTTTTTCTTTTCTTTTTTTCAATTCAATTGAATGGAGTCTTCACACCAAATACGCAAAAAGAATGCGTATACGGATGAGAAAAGCAAAGGAAGGAAGGAGACGAAACTTTTATAGAAGACCAATGAATGAAGGCATAAAATTAGCTGCTGTACCTCTTTTTTTCCACGAAATTAGCAGAGCTATCGATTCTGTCTGATACACCATTCACAAAATGGCTGCTGCGCCTTCTTATAGTAAAAAATAATACCTTTGCTTCATTTTTTATTTTTATTTTTTCTCCAAATAGATGCCCATGGAATTTTATTATTTTTTATTTTTGTTGAATTTTAGATTAGGCAAAATGTCAATGTCTACTTTAAAAAATATCTTTATTAAGTTAATACTTTCATTTAAAAAATTACTTAATTTAATTTGACACGAAATTTAAAAAAAATATTTTTTTAATTTGTAATCTTAAATAAAATTTATATTAAATATAGTAAAATGTTTAATGCTATATTAAAATTGAAATTAAAATTTTTTCAAAAAAGAAAATGAGTCATTCTTTTTCAAACCGACTAAAAAGAAAAATAAATCATTATTTTTTAAAAAGAGCAAGTAAAATTTTTTTCAGAAAAGGTCTTTAATTATAGGAAAATCTTTATATAATTGTATCATTAATTCACATCATTTTATTATCTGAGTGAAATAATGTTATAGTATATTAATTATATATAATAGAAAAGATCAATTTCATAAAAAAAATCACAACAATTTTAATAAAGTTGAGCATAAGTGGTGCTTCATCTATTTCAATTCATATAGCACAGTTTAAATAATCTAATTTTGACTAGAAATGTGGGCATAAAATATTCATATAATCTTTTTTGATTCATAATAATCTTTTCTGATTCATAATAATCTTTTTTGATTGCAATAATTTTGTAATTATATTTTCAACATTATCCAAACGTTGGTTGAAGTGACTAATGAGTACAGAAGCAAGAGGCCGGATACTACTTATGAAAAAAAAACATTTTTTATTTTAGATTCATATAGTTTGTGTTTGGTGCCTCATTGTTGTTCATCTAATTTAAATTTATAATAATTTCTTTTTAGGGTTAATTTTTTTTTTTACTTAATGCAATTTAATTTTCAAATTTCAATACATCTGATTATTTACAAAAGAAAAGCATTTACCACACTATTACTATTTTTAACTATTGCCAAAATAAATAAATTTTACCAACATTTTTTTCCTTCAAAAAGGAAAATCACAATTCAAAATAAAAAACAACAAATAATTATTTTTTCAATGACATTCTATATATACACTTGCGTCTTTAAATGTTCCACTTTCATCACCTCTAAAATAAATTTAAAGATTCTCTGTCTCTCTCTTTTTTTTTTGCAAGGAAATGGTAATTCAAATATGACACTGCACCATTGTCAATTGGCAGCTGAAAAAGAGACATGTTTGTCGACGGTTGCAAACTCTTCCGCGGTCATATAGTAAATACTCTCTTAGCTCTATTTTATTTGTCATATTATATTTTTCATAAGTTAATTTAATTAATTTTTAAATTAAATTAAATTAATATTTTAAAAATATTTAAAATTATATAAAAAATTATAAATTATAATTTTAAAATATTAATATAATAAAAATAAATTTTAAAATATTAATATAATAAAAATAAATTTTAAAATATTAATATAAATTTTATTTGACTTTCAAAATAAAAGATATCTAAAAAGAAATTGTGGGAAAATTATTCTAGCTGATCACGTTAGTTGCGTGTTTGATATGTCTAATAGTGTGAAATATCTGACTAAAATGGTTGCCGAAAAAAAAAAAGAGAAGTGAAACTAATTTAACTATCACTTTTTCATTGCAACTTGTGTGAATACTACTTTTTTTCTGTCTCAAATGAATTAAATTTTTGAGATTTTTTTTAATATTTAAAATATTTGAATTTTTCAAATTTCAAGAAAAATATTTGAAATTTTTTTATATTTGCCTTTTCATTTGTTGAAGTTTTATATTTTCTAAAAGATAAATAATACTATATATTTATGATTTCACAAAGGGCAGTGAAAAGTATAATATAAATTTTACCTTTGAATATTTTTCTTAATATATGTGCACTATCTCACAAATTTAATTAATATGAAATAAATGGAGTAATAATGATGATGATAGGTCTATGGACTAATTAATCCGGTTCTTTTATTTTATTTTTAAAAAAATTATTATTATTTTGTCAACCACGTGGTGAAGTACCGGGTAATCCGTAATTTTGAGTTCCCACGTTATCATTATGACTGATCTTTTATGATGGTCAAACACATGAAGTGATTAAATTTGACATATTTTTTTATTTTGATATATTAATTATTGGTTGTTTCAAGTAGATATTTTAATATTCTTTTAATTTCATTTTAACTAAATTTATAAGATAATTTATATATATTAAGAAAAATATTCAAAGACAAAATTTATATCATATTTTCATTATTAACTTTTGTAAAATAATAAATATATAATATAATATATCTCATAGAAAATATAAATCTACAATAAATGAAAGGACAAATATGAAAAAAGTTTAAGACATTCATCTTCAATTTTGAACAATTCAAATATTTTGAACATTAAAAAAAGCCACAAAAATATAATTAATTTAGGACGGAGAAAGTATTATTAAAAATGACCATTTAAATACAAATAAATGATACGGAAGAGTGTGTGTCGCATCACACTTTTTTTAGGAGAGTGAAAGCCAAAAAAATATTTATTTATTTTTTTGAAATAAAATTTTTATTTCTTCTTTGATTTTTTGTAAGCATCAATACTACCACTCTTCCTCATGAGATAGGATTTGTTGAAGCAAAACAAATTTAAAAAATAGTTCTTTGCTAATTGAAATATTCTAAAATTTTATTTAGCGATTTAAAATTCACACAATAGTTGTTTAATTAGATCAAACACATTTATAACCCCTCTAACTTGCTTTTAATTTTTATTTTGGCACTCTATCTTGGCTTTGTTCCATTTTAGTCGCTCAATCCTATTTTTTATATATCATTTAAATAAAAAAATATTAATTTTAAATTTTTTATATATGTTCAACTGTAATTTGTATTTTAAAAATTGATGCTCGTATGTTTGTTTTTGTAAAATAATAATAAAAAAATTTGACGGATGATCATTGATTTTTTTTTAAAAAAAAGAAATTGTTTGAGAATTTCTCTGTATTTTTTGCATGAAAAATAACCACCAAAAGTGCATTGATTTTCTTTCTTAAAAAATCAATAACAACCTAATGAAGTCTATCAAGTTTAACGTTCCTTTAATAGCGTTATTAACAATGAACAAGAGTTTTTTCTTATTTGTATTGAAGATGAGTTATTTTTACCCTATTGAGTTGAATGAAAATTAGAAAGCTAGCATTTGAGTTTAATTCAAATAGCTTGAATATAAAAAAAATAAAATAATATATATATATGGTGCTATTTAATTCAATTGATTGTTTAGGAAAGAAAATTAATACAATTTCCTTGGTTATTTTTCAATAAAAGATATAGAGAAACTCAAGAAAAAAAAAATTTAGAAAAATTTATCCATTATCTTTTTTAGAAAATATTTTTTTAAAAATAATGGACAAACATAGACTATAAAATGGAAAAGTGAATATAAAGAGTGTAAATAAAAATAAAGAAATTAGAAAAATTAGTATTTATATTTAAATGGTATATAAAAAATATAATTGAAGGATAAAATGAAACAAAGGTAAGATATAGTGTCAAAATAAAAAAATGATGGCAATTTAGAGGGATTGTTTATGTATTTTTAATTAACTTTTGTGCCATGTTATGACATGAGGAATACACTCTCCTTATTTTGCTGATTCTTTGGGTAAAAGTGTCAAAATGAAATATGAAAATTTAAGTTGAAGAGTTAAAATGAAACAAAATTAAATTGAAGTGTCAAAACAAAATTTAGAGATAAATTTAAGAATCTATATATGTGTTAATAAAATTTAGAAATAAATTTAAGGATCCATGTGTTTGATTGTTGTTGTTGCATGATCATTAAAGTCAGCTTTAGAATGAGACACGTAAAATAAGGACTTTAGACGCCAAAATTTTTGGGTCTTCATTTCTTATTAATATAAATTTATAAATTAAAATTCTTTAAAAAGAATTTGGAGTATTATAATTTTTAAAAAACTGGAGTGTGTGTATATATATAAAGTGGTGTTTAACTTATGTTTTTCGTTCATTTTTACTTGTCCTCTATTAATTTGGCACAAGAATTAAGAAGTAATAATGATAAAGATAATTTTACTAAAACATCCTTTAAATATAATAAATACAATATCTTAAAAAATGTAATTGAAAATGTGTATAATTAATAATAAAAGTAAATTAGGAACTAAGTGCAAAATTATCTCTTGATTTTATAATCTGGACAAGTATTGTTAGACATCTCAAAATAGTATAGTGGACAAGTAAAGAATGACGAAGGAAGTTGTAATTAAAAACTAAATCACTAGGTAATGCATGTATTAGTTATGCTTGCATTAATTAATTATACATAGAATATTTTTATGCATTGTTTAGTTTGATGCATTAAAAATATCATGCATTGTATAAAAAAAATATTTATAAAGCACCCTCTATTTTTATGGTAAAAAAGACTAAAAAAAAACATTAGAGGGGCATTGGGTCTTTAACTATGCTAATGCATCATTAAATCCTCTTGCATTACTAATATCTAGAAATTTATGATATTAGTAATACACAACTTAATACACAATAGAGTATATAACTAATGCTTACACATGACATGAAAAAGTGTACCAAACATATACTAAATGACCCCTAAAGCATGTATAATGTCACCCAGATTTTGATAAACAAAAAACATTAAGGAAAATGTTATTATTTTACATAAAAATACAATATACTAAAATAGGAAAAATTACTTCATTATTTTTCAAATAAATATATTACTTAAGTAAATAATTTTTGCAACAGCTGCATATTCGAAAAGAAGTATCCAAAATTAAAATTGGCAAAATTTTATCTAAGATTCACAATATATATTGAAAAAAGCAGTTTAAAAGATC
>DF360609.1:1449-11587 GCA_000787875.1 Solanum virginianum
TTCAACTCACATACCAAAAGAAAATTCCAACTAAAATTCTCCATTTCTCCAAAATTATACTTAAGTGTAGAATTTTCAAAGTTTCAATGTTGGTCCCAAAGTTCGAAATGATTCCAAAATATCAATTTACGAGATCTAACAATAATCTAGTCAAGAAAAGATTCTTCCATAATAACGACACCAAAATCAAGTAATTCAGGGAAAATGGCAAAATAGTTCAAAAATTCAATATTGAAAATTGAGGTTGAAATTAGAAAATTTTTAGATGAAAATGTTTCAAATTGGGAATCCATTAGTGAAAATTAATCCCAAAAGTTAAAATGAGCTCATAATCACCATTTTTGTGAAAATTTCAAGTTCATAAACAATTTCCTAAATTTCTCAATTGAAAACTCAAATTTTGATGTTAAAATCAAGAAATAATCAATGGATAATGAAGAGGGAGTTGAAAAATACCCTTTTCCAATGAAATTTCTTTAAAAACCAAGTGAAAATTGTCTAACCCAAGGTGTCAAAGTTCCAAAAAAGAGAATGAACAAAACTTGTGTCAGGGACTTGAAATTAGGTCTCTCATGTCGCTAAAGTGACAAAGTGTCGCTTAAGTGACACCCACAAATAAGGCAAGCTTCGCTTTAGTGAAGCCTGGTCACAAAGAACCTTCGCTTTGGTAAACCCTACCTCACTTTAGCGACCAATTTCTTGTTAAAGCGACACCTGGGCACTAGAACACAACAATATTCAAATAATTTCAAAAGCTCAGAATCAATCCTCGAGATTTGTTTAGAACTTCGTACACAAATCATATATGCGATCTTAGTAAATTTGATATCCTGGACTCAATGGAATCATAAAAAAAATAAATGAGATCTTCTTAATCCAAAATTTGATTAGATATTACTAAATTAACTTAGGCAACTTAAAATGCCAAAACACCACCGGAGTACCTAAAATTTATGACAAGACTCGTTCTAGCATTAAAGCCACCTTCTGAAATAGATGGAACCATTAGAAATCCACTAAGTACTAAAAGTCAAAATGTTTACCAAAATCAAACTTAAGTCAAACTTTAACTCAGTTTCCAACTTCAGACCTAAAATCCACACAACAACTTCAAATATGATTTCAACAACTCTCCTAGATCAATTCCATATTATAGAACTGATATAATTGATGAAATTTTGTTTTGAGACTCAAATTATTAAATGACTCAAAATTTTAAAATTAGACAACTTAGGCTTTCAAAAATTAAATTTTTAGCAAAATCTCAATTTTTTTACAAGATTCTCAAACACTGACTTTTAAAATCTGTGAACATGATTCGGAGCAACTATCGGAAAGGACAAAATAATTTTTTTTTCAAAAATATCAAAAATGACTTTTGAGGGTTATTACATCATTTACTACTAAATATCATATTTGTCCCCACTTATAAAGTAAGAGACATATCTGATGTCTTAAAAAAATAAGGGTAATAGGATTGTATATCAGACACTGTCTCCCAAGTACCCTCTCTCATGGGCCATTGTCATCACTAAACCTTCACTAAAGCTATCACCTTAGTCCTCAACTTCTTGACCTGTATGTCTTTAATGGCTACAAACTCCTCTTCACAAGTCAAATCTGGACCCAACTTTATCGAATCAAGAGAAATCACATGAGACACATTTGAAATATAACATCGTAGCATCGAAACATGAAATACTAGATGTACAAAAGATAGACTATGTGGCAAAGCAAGTTTGTAGGCTACCTCTTCCACTCTCCCTAGGATCCCACAAGGGACAATATATCTAGGATTGAGCTTGCCTTCTTCCTGAACCCCATGACACCCTTTATGGGTGAAATTCTAAACCAAACTAGGTTACTCTCCATGAACTCTAAAGATACCTGTCTACCAACATAACTCTTCTAGCGACTCTGGGCTGTCAGTAATCAACTCTAAATTAAATGAACCTGCTCCATGGCATCTCTAAATAAATCGATATCAAGGTTATCCACCACAATAGAATCAAATCAACCTATGAGTGATCTACATCTCTGGCCATATAATGACTCAAAAGAAGCCATTTATATACTGGAATGATAATTATTATTATAAATAAACTCCGCCAAAGGCAAATGCTAGTCCTACTCGGCACTAAAGTCAACAACAGATGTCTGGAGCATATCCTCTAGCACATGAATAGTCCTCTCAAAATGTCTCTCTGTCTAAGGGTGTAGTGACCTGGAATGTCATTTTTAGTATTTTTTTATAAAATTATCATTTTATCCTTCTTGAAAGTTGTATTGAGTTATTTCTGATTGAGTCTAAAAATCAGATTCCAAAAATCTTGTAAAAATTTATAATTTTTCTAAAGAAAGAGTTTTTAAATGCTTAAAGTTTGAAAATTTTGAATTTTGAGGTTATCTTGAGTTTTGAGAGTCGGAATGCAATTTCGTTGATTTCATTAGCTTTGGAATGGAAAATGTGGTCTAGGAAAACTGACGAAACTAAATTTAGAGTTAAAATGGAGATTTTAGACCCAAAGTTACAATTTTAGTTGAATTTGAATCATAGTTTGACTTTGGTCAGAATTTCGACAGTTTCAGTAGTTTTGGGTAGTGAACTAACGCTAAAAATTGGTTTATTATAATTTTTAGAGTTTTTAAAAGTAGTTTGGGTATTTTAAGTTTTAATTAGTTTCTTTGAGTTCTATTAGGTTCGGGCCAAGGAGGCCTCAAACTTGAATTCTGATTGGTTCCATTGAGTTTGAAACGTCAGTTTCAATCAGTTTGCATACATGGATTGTGTGCATCAGGTTTCGAATGCATTCGGGGGTCCATTCTGTGATTTTGAGTGTTGAGCATTGCTGATATTTGATGTCTGGTGTAGTACACTTCGCGTTTGTGGCAAGCCTTTTTAAATTCAACAAGAACACCATTTTCAACATTTTCAAGCTTTGTTGGATGAGTTTTGACGAGGCTTTTTAGGGAAAATGTTTTGGTAAGTAATTTTAACATCAAATTGACTAATTTCTATCACGTTTCTCTTGATTTTACCTTGAATTTCATGATTTTGGATATATAAAAATTGGATTTTCTATGTCTTTGAGTTGGAAACTTTAATTGTTGATTTCTCCCTCAATTTGAGCTCGATTTTAGTAGATGTTTCATCTACGGGCTCCTTTTCTTGCGTAGAGTTGTAAATTACTCAATTTTTGGATTTGTGAATTTTAAAATTTAGCCTTAATTTTGACCATTTTGCCCCTGACCCTAATTCGTGTCAATATAGGTATCAAAATTTATCTCTTGACACGTATAATCTATTATTGATAATGGTTGATTGATTTGAGATCGTTCTTGAGGCTTGGAGAAACCGAAAGCTTAGTTCGAGTGCGATTTTGGCATCGAGGTAGGTTTGACTAATCTTTTTTGAACTAAATTTGAGTTATTAAAAGTGTGTATGTGATAATCGTATGATTTGGATTGCTACATGAGTAAATGGACTGATATGATAGTATTGGTGAAAATGTCAGATCAATTATCTTGGAATTGGGGTAAATTATTCATTTGTTGGCACATTGGGATGTTTCTAGGATATTTGAGACACTTTTTGGTACTGTTATGATAATCTGAGATTTGTGATATTATTTTTGAAAACTTTGTGATAATTGGTGGCATTTAAGGTACAGTTGGGACTTACATGCACATTTTGAGGACTTGCGAAGTCTAGTGTTATTGATATTTTTTGCTACTGGTGAAAGTATGGTACTTTGGGACATGGTGATGACTTGTGGTTCCAATTGTGACACTTGACACTATTTTCAAGATTCTATGATGATTATTTTATCAGTATTCTTATTATATTGTGGTTGTATACCTTGATTTGTGGTATTGGCATGAATTCATCTTATATTACATCAATACCTTCCCTTGACCACGACAGGTGGCAAGGATTGAGATACTGTAGCACCTTTCTATAAAACCCCTTGACCATGGGCAGGTGGAAAGGTTGAAATGTTGCTATTAAGAGATTTTGATATATGTGATGAGACCCCCGTGGGTTATACCTGGTAGCCTTAACTCGGTGGATGTAGAAATTGGTCCTGCGATGGTCATGATTCCACCTCATGCATTAGATTCATACATCACATTTACATTGCATCTTTGCTTATCATTTCTATCTTGTTTCACTCTTACACACACACACACACATACACACACACACACATATATATATATATATATACACATATATATTGTGTACTCCTCTTTATTGCAAGTGATAGGATTTTTCATTATTACATGCTTATCCGATTTTCCCTACCTATTTGGTTGAACCTACTGGGTACATTTCGGTGTTCTCACCCCTACTTTTCTATCTCCTTGCAGATTGAGCACATGGACTCCCATAGAGTAGTTGATCTTATTGTGCAAAGTTTCTTTTCACTTTTTCACATTCAATGGTGAGACTCAGACTTCAAGTCGTCGATGTTTCTTTTCAACTTCTTCTTATTGTTATCTATTCCAAATTATGTATTTTACTTGTGATACAACGTTGTATTTACTCGTTCCTGTTACGTAGAAGCTCTTATACTTATGACTCCAGGTTTTGGGATTTAAATTACGTTTTATGGTTGCTTTTACTTTGGTTTTATCTTCTTTAGTTGCAATTTGATTTTGTGTCATGATAATTTCTTTTTTAATCGTTAAATCCAATCTTTTACCTTGATCCATATGCACAACACTATTCAAACTAACGATAGGGTAAAGATGGACTCAGAAAGTTAGATAAGATATATTGAGACTACTGAGATACTAAGTATTGGTTGTATTTATTTTGTATCTACCACAAGTGCAGTCAAACACGTAGAAGAGCACATTTTAATATTACACATTTTCGTAAACATTTTGGTATTACATAGTCCCACCCTTTATTATACTAAATTCATTTAATTAATTTATGATTTAGGTAGTCTAATATTGCGAAGATACCTTGTGAAAGGTAGTCTAATATTGCGAAGGGTTTAAATCAGATATGCACAATCAGAGAGTTTCTCTAACATACAACTATCACATATGAGTTGGTGATGATACAATATTTGCACTATTATTGCCACAACCGTCCAATACTTTCCAAGGTAAGGAATAATCAAACCAATATGGATCCACAATCAATGTCCATCTTTTTGGGACATAAGAGGTAGAGCCCCTATCCTATGCTGGCAACGTAGTTTATGGGTTAAAATTATAATCCACCCATGCCTATACTGGTGCTTAATACTTCTCCCAATGACTTTATATACTCATATCAATCAACTCAATCACATTTTTATATTAACTCCAATCACTCAACAAATTAACTAGTCAAGACTATCAATCATGCATGCTATCAGAACTCATCAAATCATCCAAGACTCTAATACAAGTAGTTATTTAGACTCCAATCAATCATATTCATTGTATAAGGACATATAATATGCTCATTACACTTTAGTCATGCTCAGGTTACTCAATTCAGACATTTACAACCATAATTTCAATTCAGTCAATGCAATATGCATCACATAGAATGGTAAAATTTAGGGTTCATAATGTTAAACATAAATTAATACTCCAATATCATGTAACCAGCATGCAACTTATCAATTCGTTCATAAATACACATGAAGACTCAACATAAATATAAGCAACCTGAAGATTAGGACCATGAAACTCTACTATTTAATTCCTATACTCTAATTTGACTTATATAGATGATAAAAAGGACATGTGGATGAACTCAATCCAACGCTTTAGAAAACCTTACGTACCTAAAATTTCACAGGACGATTGACTCTTTAACGATCTTCAATTACGCGCTCAAAACTCTAGCTTTTCTTCCCTCCTTTGTGCTCTCAAGAATTTTAATTGCAGAATGAAGAATAATACTGTTAGGGTACTGCAAAGGGGTCCAAAATAGCTCCAAAATGTCGTAGGTTTTAATTAAAAAGGAAAAAAAATACAAAAATACCCTTTCTTAAAAGTGTCGTATAGAACTACGAAAGCCTGTTTATGGTCAGGGTCATACACAGGTCATAAAACGACTCTTCGTGGATGGAGCGTGCCCAAAATTTGGGTTACTGGAATTGGGACTTAGGTTTTATGAGCCTCTTTCTACGGGCCGTGAAACGATACATGGGCTATCCCGTTAATTGTCATTGAAGATCTAGAAATATGATTTTCGAAACTTCAAACCATAAAATCCAATCCACGGCTCATGGAAGGAAGTACGGTCTATTGAAGGACTCGTACAAAGGCCTCAGAATTAGAAATTTTTTTTGAGTCACATGGGCAACTACATGTCCTATCTACGAGCCATATATCACTCTATGGGTAGTAGTTGGCCGCTCGTCGTTTCTCTCAGTAAATTCTAAGACATTTTTCTTAACTTGTCCAAGGCATTTGCCTTAGACTAGGTGTAATAAATTGGGGGGGAGGGTATTACAAAGACAATGATATAAAATGGGAAGGGGCCACACAAGCTGTAGTATGTAACACTGATATAAAATAAAGAATGGGCCAGACAAGTCGTTGCATGAGACATTTATTATATTGGGAATAGGTCATATGAGCTGTGACATGAGACATTGATTATACAAGGAACGAGACTCACGAGCTGAGGCAGGTATCTAGATAGATATGTCCGCCATAGGTTTCGGCCTGATTATATCAATAGATGTGTATCATTGGACATACATGCATCATGATTACTTGACATTGCATTGATTTATTTGACTTAATTTCATTTTATTGCAATCCATATCATCTTATTTTCAGATTGTCGTTTGATTTGGTTAATTGAAATTGAATATAAGATGCTTATACCTGATCTATATTTGTTAAGTATCTAAGATTACCTTGAGATATTTGTTGCATAACTAAGTTGTATACTAAGACATCTTTTGTATATCTGATCTATACCTTGTGAAAATTGTTGGAGCTATTTGTTGTGTTGTTCGTGTACACACACACATATATCATTGTTGTTGTTGTTGTTATTCTGCTGAGACTTTTCTGAGTGCAAGTGTATAGTTCGGTGATATGTGGTTGGTATGGAAGGAGCAGTTTTTTTTACGTATGTTTAGATCTTCTGCTGAGTACCTAGTGCTCACCCCTTGCTACATTTTTTTAGGTTATAAGCTCAGTCCCTCTTGTTAGATTTTCCCAATATGGGGATCAAGCTTCAGGATTTCGTGAGAGGCAGTTGTTTTTCTCTTCAACAGATCCTCGAGGATTCTTTATCTTTTTATTTTTTATTTAAGGACTAGATATTGAGACTTGTATTTTTTTGAGTATTGTTATATAGAGGCTTGTACATGTGACACCAATGGTTTTTGGTTCGATTTCCTTATACTTATTTGCTATTTTAGTCTTTACATCTTCCATTTTTAGTAATATGTAATGATTAAACAGGCTTACACTAACTTGTCATGCTGGGTTAGACAAGTGCCATCACACCCCATTTTTGAGTTGTGACAGAGAAAGGAGAGAGGGGAGCGAGATGGCCAAGAGGGGGGAGAGATGCAAGGGAGAGAGAAAAAGAGAAAATAACAACAAAATCCTAACTATAACTACAAATTGTAATCCTTTCAAATTATAATAATGTATTGTTAATGCATATCATATATTAACTTGATTACATAATTTATCATAAAAAAGGGACAAGTCCAGTGCATTAAAGTTCCTGCTTTGCGCAGGATTCGAGAAAGGGCCGCTATCCTACAAACTTAAATTTAAAAAAGGGGAAATTCATTTACATTTAGGACGCACGAATACCCTTTTTGACGAGAAATTTTATTCTATGAGAGACACACATATTGTCAGCTGTGTTGGGGGTTTTGCGGCTGCTAGTTGTATATTGTGGGACCCTTAACTATCCATTTCATTTCCTTACTTGTTTCATCCATTTTGATTTTTCCTTCTATTTTTTCTTTCCCCTCACAACATTTTCTTAGATGTTATTTATATTAAAATATGCAGTTTAAGATAAATAATTTTTTAGGTGATTATTTAATTGGTGGAATAAAGATTACTATTTTTGAATAAAATTTGAGATTAATTTTTATTTCAAATTTAATTTGAATTATTAGCTAATCGTAAAAGTATCTTATTCCACTATATATATCTATATTATCTACATCTATATAACCTTAAAAGCATGAACCCTAAAATTTCCAATATCAAATTACTTTTTTACCCTCTAAAATTTCAAAAATCAAATTACTTTTTTACCTTCTAAAACTAACACACACTTCTTCTACAACCCTTCTGGATCGTGTATACACAACTTCTTCCAAACGACGTGTCCCCAGCCTCTCCCAAATCAACGAGTGCTTATTCCTGATTATTGCACCTCTCGTTCCTTCACCCCGAACGGCCACCACTTGCCTCGATATAAACACTAATTGCGATCTTTTTCCCCCTGAAACATCTACCATTATCATTCTGCAAACCAGATATTTCTCATACATTCAACACACTTTTTTCAAATGTTTACTTCGATCACACTTTTTTTCACGTGTTCTAGCCATTCATGCCTGTATCCTCCTTCACCATCTTCACCTTTTCTCTTTTTTATGTATATTACATAATGTCTACCACTTCGAAACACCTTCTGCGGCCATTTGCGAGTTATAAGTCTTCACCTTTCTCCACGCACCACCCACGCTATTACTCCCACTGCTGCATCTTCTCCTTCTAGCCATGCCTGAATATCTTCCTAACTTTTCCATCAATGTAACTCCACTTCTTAGAAATACAAACTCACATACGCCGTCACTATAGTAGTTTTTTTATGCTTTCACCTCTCCGACAAAACTTGCAGATTCTGCTTTTTGCCAACAAACGCTAAAGTACGCCTAATAAGTAATAACTAGCATTTTACTGCTTCATGTTACGTTCATTCGATCTAAAAACAACATCAATTTTCGTGACACAGATATGTAGCTTTGCCCCACTTTTTTGTGCCTGTTGCCAAAATATATTAATAACTGCCAGTTACATTATCCATCTTTACATACACTCCGCCATATTCCCCATCTTCTTCCTCGCGTTCTATTTGACTTCTTTGCCTTAGTATCTATGAATTCAAAATTCCAAAAAAAAACATCACCACTTTTCTTGACAAAAAAATATACTTTTGCTCCTTTTAAATAAGTCTGTTAAGGCAACCCATTATTAACTGTCTACTACATTGGGCATCTCACTGCCATATTTGTCTTTCCTCATGCAGGTTCAACCAACATAGCCTTCGTTCACGACCTCATTGGTTTAACTGCTTCTTCAACTATAATAGGTGTTTCAACTTCCTCGACAGCTTTCTTCAATCGTTTCGTTCGCGGCCTTATTAGTTTAGCTTCTTCATCCACTACAATTGGTGTTGCAGCTTCCTTTTTATGTATTTCTTGAGCAATTAAAGTCCTTCATAGGTTTGAATTATTAAAATTGATCCTGACAAGGAAAGAAAATTTCTTGTCTTCGCTGGACACCAACTTTCAGTAGTTTTGGCATTCATCCTTCTGAGAAATATGTATACATTTGGATTTGTTGGTGGGTTGAGTAGGAATAAAGGTACAACGTCAAAATTAAAAGTATAAGTGAGCATTAGTTCAACCCTATAAATATATTTCACACCTTAACTGAGGTAGATTGTATATACTCTTGCACGTCACAACCTACTAAAGTTTCAGCTGCTTCAAAAAGTAAAACTCGTGCATGTTTTCTCCATCACACAATTCAATGTATAAGCAGTATATATCAAAGAGTAATCTGGTAATAATAGAATAGTTGTCAATAGTTATGTATGTAGATGAGTGGTGTTTTTTTGGCAAATCTAACTGCATTTAATATTCTGAGTTCTCCAGCTTGCAATTGGTACAAGCTGCAACCTATTCAATAACTTACACTTTCTTAAGATGTTTTTTCCAAGATGAATACCAAGGCTCATCGTTATTGAGTATGCCCAAAATTTTGGCATTGAATTTGTAGAAAAAATCTTAAACAATGAAAATAACCGTTTTATGTCTATCATTTTTTGGGTAGATGTAACACCCCATAAAATTATTGAAATGCCTCTAGAATATAATCGTGTACATAATGCGTCTTTCAAAGCTCCGAT